>JAFLJL010004823.1:0-15941 GCA_018398815.1 Conus ventricosus
ATTTTCTAGTCACTTTTGCATGCTTCCTTGTTGCCTTTTATTTATATGTTGACCTACACAGCGAGACTGGTGTAAAAAAAGCCTCATGCTTATCTATTATCCTCGTAAATAAAGAATTTTGTTTTTGTCTTCTCCTCTCTCTCTTCTCTCTCTCTCTTTTCTCTCTCTCTCTCTCTCTCTCTTCTCTCTTTTCTCTCTCTCTCTCTCTGATTGCAAGCCTATACAGTACCTTAAAAATCAACCTGATGATTGTGAGTGCATTACGAAAAAAATAGTAGGAAAAGAACGAAGGGGAGAATTAAAAAATATTCGGACTCAACAGACCACCCAGCGTGTAAAAGTTTGTGCTTTATATGTGACTGTAGACTAGAACCCCACTTGGTCAATTTCGAGCCTAGTTGTTTCCCTTGTGTACTGGTTTTATGTCTTCCGTTAGGGCCTCTAACGTGTTCCGAGGTTGTATTAATTAACGGTCTTCAGTAACCCATCAGTACGTCGTGCCAGATCGACTATAGTTCGTTGAGATGTAACTAAGTGTTCTGCGCATGTCGATACCAACCAACTATCGAAGGGTTGGCGCATGCGCGGGCGAGTGGACGTGTTTTGTCTGTCTCTGTGTCACTGGATTCTTTTCCTTCGTTTTTCTGTGTCCCTTCCTCTACAAAGTTGAGATACAACGTGGCTGCTTAGTTTTAGTCACTTGAAAGGTAGTTTTTAGTGATGAACAGTGTGACAGACTTTTACTAGTACAAACTTGGCTTGATTTTCTTCTGTGTGAACACTGCTGAGAACGAAACCAACACTTCCGGTAAAACCGACTTCGATCTTTTTGCTAAATAACTCCACCTCCGAGGCATATACCAAGCTATCTGCCAGCCTATAAGGGCTGAGGAGTAAATTATACACACCATACCACAGATTAGAAATATAACTGTTTAATAGTGTTACACGTCAAGTTCTAGTTTTCGATTGAGCACTTCCGGTGCTATTAAATGTAAACAAACATGGCTTCCTGATAACGTCAGCCTGCGAATCAAAGACTTTCCTGCAAAGAACAGGTATGCACATGCCGTAGTCTACCTCCAAGCTCCAAATCAAGTGAGTACAACCTTGCTGATTTATGTGTTCTACACACCCACATTGATTGTCATGCCTAAACATCCAACGCCATGACCAGCTTCTCTTTCACCATTCAACTGCTGGTGATTTTTGCGCTGGGCCACAAGTACTTTCACGTAGACTCAAGGTTCCCATACCCCTGTCAGGACACTAGCAACATCAGATTTATGCTGAAGACACTCTTCCGCACAGTGGACACAGGAGTGGGTATTTTCACCCACACCCTCACGAACAGTTACCTGAAAAGAGCGAAAATTTTATCGTGGAGACTAGTACTTTTGTACTTAGCAACACTTCTCCTTCTCACCTCTTACCAGCCAGAGCCAAACCCCGGACCACCCACCTCATCAGATAACTCGAGCGACATCCATTACCCCTGCGGAACATGTGATGTCACAGTGACATGGGAAGACAGAGGGTGGAGTGCGAGACATGCGGCTACTGGTTCCATGCGCGGTGTCAGAGCATCGACAGTGCCAGCTATGAGAGGCTGAATGATGACGATGAACACTGGCACTGTGCTATTTGCGGCAACCCCAATAGCCGGACAGTCTTCGACCTTCACGGGGTAGATTGGCCAACAAAATACCCAACAGACTGTCTGGAGTCTCCACCTGCACCACTCCATCAGAAGCAGACTTCCACCCACGGCATGCATCGACGCCAACCAGAGCCAGCCAGCAGAACAAGTGGAAGGGCAGACCACTGCGCCTCCTCAACGTAAACTTTAGATCTGCGGTTGGGAGAAGGGCAGAGATTGGGTGCCTGGTTGAAAGCACAAAGCCGGACATAATCTTCGGAACAGAGACATGGCTCGCCCCCTCCATCCAAGACAAAAATCCTACCGGACTTTTATCAGGTCTACAGAAAGGACAGAAACAGGGAGGAGGAGGAGCACTTCTGGCTATCCGCTCAGACTTGAAGAGCTTCGCTGTCCCAGAACTGGCAACTGTTTGGGCGAAATGGTGTGGGCAGGCCCTTAAACTACTTGGCAGGAAGACCCTATACCTCTGCGCCTACTACCGACCAGATGTCTCGGACGCAGTAAGCTTGACTGAACTTCGAAGATCACTGGAAAGAGCAACAGAGATTTCCAATGCACACCTTATGATTGGAGGAGATTTCAACTTTCCAGGATGGGACTGGCCACACTCCACCCTGAAACCAAGGGCACCGACCCTAGTCTGCATAACGATTTCATGGAACTCACCAGGGACTGCGGACTGGAGCAGATAGTCATGGAGCCAACAAGACAGGATAATATCCTCGACCTCATCTTAACCAACACACCTCACCTAGTGCCAAGAGTTGAGATCATCCCTGGACTAGCTGACCATGACATTGTCTATTGTGAATACACCATAGCGGCCCAGAAAGAGAAACAGCCACCCCGCAGGATTCCTCTGTACCGCAAAGCCAACTGGGACGGAATGAAGAAAGCAATGACAGAGCTCCATGCAAACACTGGAGAGGGAAAAGGGCAGCCTTTCTACAGAGGATCTATGGAAAAGATTCAAAGAAGCCCTCAGTACGCCATGGAGACCTTCATACCGCACAAGCGGGCCGCCCCAAGCAGAGCAAGCCATGGGTTAACCCCGGAGATAAAGAGTCTCATCAACAGGAGGTCCCGAGTCTACAAGAAAATGAAGAAGACAGGGGCAGAAGAACTGAAAGCTGAGTCTCAAGCGCACATGTTTTAAAAAAAAAGAAATGAGACTCAAAGACAGAACTGTAAAAATGAGTCTCAACAACTCCGCAGAACAAATCCAGAGGAAACTGAGGCGAGCATATTGGCAATATGTCAATGACGCACTGACTCCAAGCAGCCCAGACGAACCACCTACAACAAAACGCTTCTGGACTTACATCAAGAGTCAGAGATCTGCGAAAATCGGAGTCTCCCCCCTGAAGGTCAATGGTCAGTTGGTGTCGGACCCCAAGGCGCAAGCAGAAATCCTGAAACAACCACTTCCATTCAGTCTTCAGTGAGGGTCGAGACTACACCCAGCAGAGTTCAGTGAGAAGTGCGGCATGGACAAGGGAGACTACACGGAGCTCAGCAAACTCTGCATCACGGAGGAAGGCGTCAGGAAGCTGCTGGGTGAAACTTAATCCCAACAAAGCATGCGGTCCAGATGGCATCACCCCACGAGTGCTGAAAGAATTGCTGATGAAGTGGCTCCGGGCTTGACCTGATTTTTCAGACTTCCATCGACAAAGGCACCATCCCATCAGATTGGCGAACGGCAAACGTGACACCCGTTTTCAAGAAGGGGGAACATTACGATCCTGCAAACTACAGACCAGTATCGCTGACCAGCATCCATGCAAGATCTTGGAGCACATTGTAGTCACCGCCTCATGAACCACCTCGAGGAGAATACGATACTGACCCCCCGACAGCACGATTTCGTCGAAAAAGATCCTGCGAGACCCAGCTGCTGGAATTTGCCGAAGAACTGTCTGACAACATGGAGAAGGAGGGCAGACTGACATCGTAGTGCTGGACTTTGCCAAGGCCTTTGACAAAGTAAACCACAGCCTCCTGACCCATAAACTCCATCACTATGGCGTCAGGGGGAAAGTCATAACTGGATCAAGGGTTTCCTTCGAGACAGGCATCAAGCAGTAGTGGTCCAAGGGGCGAGGTCGGACTGCGTCACAGTAAGGTCAGGGGTTCCGCAGGGGTCAGTACTTGGACCCAGTTTGTTCTAGTATACATCAATGACCTACCGGACCAACTCACTTCAATGACGCGCCTGTTCGCTGACGACACTGCTGTATACTGGCTGATAACATCAGCCTGGACCAAGAACAGCTACAACAGACCTCCTCAAACTCGAACAGTGGGAGAAGAGCTGGGACATGGCCTTTCACCCAGGGAAATGTACCACCCTCCCAGTGACCAGGAAGAAAAAACCTTTGCCAAACAGCTATCACCTACACGGCCAGAATTTAAGCCACAGTCAACTCGGCGAAATATCTTGGCGTTACCATCAGTCACGATCTCAGTGGGATGAGCATATCAGTAACATCTGTTCGAAGGCCAACAAGACCCTCGGCTTCCTTCGCCGCAATCTTCGAATCAGTGCCATCCAGCTGAAAGAAACGGCGTACAAGTCCTTGTGAGGCCCATACTGGAGTACGCCTGCACAGTGTGGGATCCAAACACAAAACAAAATGTCAGCAGGATTGAGGCAGTACAGAGCAGAGCAGCCCGGTTTGTTCTCAGAAGATACCACAACACTTCAAGTGTAAAATCTATGATAGACAAACTGGGCTGGGGTCCACTCCAGAAAGCAGGAAGACCTCCCGCCTCACCATGTTGTACAAAATCTTGCATGAGGAGGTCTGTGTGGACGCTGCCAAACTGATACCTGCACCACCAAGACTAAGAAGAGGACACTCACAGCAACTGACCCAGATCTATTGCCGCACCCAATACCGACAACAGGCATTCTTTCCCAATACTATCAGGGACTGGAATGACCTGACTGAGGCAGTAGTATCAGCCAAAACCCTCGACACATTCGTGTCAAGGGTCAATCAAATTAGAGTAGGAACCAGAGTAGGGATAGGTTTTTTTTTTTTTTTTTTTTTTTTTTTGTGGGCTTGGCTGCACCTTATGAGTAGCCAGGGCTGGCTTACCCCGAGGGGGACAGGGTGACCGTGGTAGCCTGCCAGCAGATTCACGCATAACTATTTTAGCTTTATTCAATTACTGTCTGTTGTGTAGTGAGAGTGGAAATGGTTTTTTTTTTTTTTTTTTTTGCGTCAACCCCAAAGGCATTGTGGCCGCTCAACGGATGATGATGATGATGAGATCGTATGAGACGGAAGTTTATTCTGTCGTTCTGCTAAGAAAGTTCGACCGTAGAATTCATCACATTTCCCCCCTTTTAATGGAATAGGTCTACTGTGTCCAAGTTTATCATGTATTCACAAATCGTCTGCGAGTGAAGCAGGTAAATATATATGTGCTTGTCTCTTGTTACTTCATAGAAAATTAATCAAAAAACGAAAAAGGAAAACTACAACTTAACACAAACTTTAAACTTAGAAAACTGATGTTATGGTGATAACAACTGCTGAACTGGATCTTCGTCAAGACCACCTCAGCAAAAACACTCTGTCATCGGTCTTCACAATTGTTAAACAAAGTCTTTAAACGTGGGGAGGTTTGACGATTCTTCCACGACTCGTCTTTGCTGGAGTGGAGCAATGCCTTGGATCCGTCCTTGGATCCTTTTCCTGTTCAGGACGATGATTTTCCTGTGACTGGGGTCTCCAAGCTGAAGTTCCTGTCGCTCCCTGTGAGGTTCTGGTGTAGGCCTAGCCGTAGGCTGCTCGGGCTGGTCAAACGTCAACGTAGGATTAGCGTGACGACTGGTAGAATCCTGTAGACGTCGTAGGGCCAGCAGTTCTAGCATTGTTTTTGGTTCATTTGTAGGGGAGACGTTGCACCTCCTGCTGATACCATTGTCTGTATGCGCCCGAGACAAGCGTAGGTGTTTCTGTTCCTTCTGAACTGTCTTCCTGATGCAGTTCGCACAAGGTATGATCGTGGCGCTATTTTCTTCACCACTGTGGCTGGATTTGTCCATTGGCACTCTTGGTCTAGCTTTTGTAGCACAATGTCACCAGGTTGAATTTCTGGAAGATTCTTTGCCCCATGTTTTCTGTCAAAGTACTTCTTGTTTCTTTTCTTTGCCTTCTCATCCATTTCTTTCAGGTTTTTCTTGTTGACTTGCTGCGGCTCCAGGTTTGCTGGGAGAACTGGAAGAGTTGTCCTTAGTTTTCTTCCCATTGCTAGTTCAGCTGGACTGATTGCAGTTGGAGCTGTAGCAGTAGAACGATATGAGAGAAGTGCAAGGAATGGATCCTCTTGCTGCAAAATGCGTTTGGCAGTTTGTACTGCACGTTCTGCTTGTCCATTTGATTGTGGAAAGTATGGACTACTTGTCATGTGAATGAAATTCTACTTGTCAGCAAAGAGTTTGAATTCTGATGACACAAATTGTCTGCCATTGTCTGTGATGAGCTTTTCTGGGATTCCGTGACGAGCGAATTATTTTTCATGGACTGGATCACGGAAAAAAAGAGTTTGCAGTCTGTAGATGGGCAATTTCAATGTATCTTGAGAAATAGTCACTCACCACAAGATATTGTGCACCTTGAATTCAAAAATGTCTGCTCCAACCATTTGGAAAGCTCTGTCAGGTAACAGTGTTGGTTTTAGAGGTTCACAGTTTTGCTTGGTTTCTTTTCTTCACAATTTTTGCACATTCGGACTCGCTGGGCAATTTCTTCACCAATTCCAGGCCACCAAACAGAAGAGCTTGCTCTTTCTCTGCATTTTGTGATTCCTTGATGACCAGCATGGATGATTTCCATTATTTCCTTTCTCATTGATGCTGGTATTACGATTCTTGTGCCTCTGATCAAGAGTCCCTCATGAACACTCAATTCATTTCTCTTTGCATAGAAGTCATTGAGTTCAGGCTTGACTTGGTTTCTGTACACTGGCCATCCATGTACTGTGTGACTAAGAGCTGCTTTCAGAATTTCATCTTCTTGTGTCTTTTCTGCAATTTCATTCAAACGTTTGTCTGACGCTGGCCAACTTGATTTCACCAGGTCAGTGTGTGCTTCAACGTCGTGTATCATCTGCTGCTTTTGCTTGCTCTCATTTTCGTTTTGGGACTTCTTGACAGTGCGTCTGCTACGATGAGTTTCTTTCCGGGTGAGAATCTTGCTTTCACATTGAAGCGCATCAGCCTCATTATCAGTCTTTGGCATCTGAGTGGTACCTCTTGAAGGTCCTTTGTGTTTGATAAGGGGTATCAGCGGTTTGTGATCTGTCTCTATGGTGAACGTTTCCAGGCCCATCAGGTATCTTTCAAATTTTTCGCAGGCCCAGACCGCGGCCAAACATTCTTTTCGTTTTTGCGCGTATCTGCGCTCTGGTCTGTCAATGTTCGTGAGCAGTATGCAACAGGCTTCATAACTCTATCATGCTCCTGGAGCAGAACACCTCCAATGCCATAGCTGCTCGCGTCAGAACTCACAGTAGTTGGCTTTGTCAAGTCAAAGAAAGCGAGTGTGGCAGTTTTGTCAGTTCTTCTATGACTTTGTTGAACGCAGTTGACTGTGGTTCACCCCATGCCCATACTTTCTTGCTTTCCAGCAACTCAGTCATCGGTCGAAGAATTGTTGATAAGTTTGGAATGAATCTACCCAGGTAGTTGATCATTCCAGGATTTTCTCAGCTCGGTGACATTCTGTGGATTTTCCATGTTCTTGATGGCTGAAACCTTTGCAGGGTCAGGTTGTGCACCATCTTTACTAATCAGATGCCAAGAAACTCAATTTCATTCTTGCGCAGTTCAGTTTTTTCTTCATTCAGTTTCAAATGAGCAGACTGTAGTCTCTTCATGACGCTGTCCAAATGTGTTTCATGCGATTTGTCATCTTCGCTGAACACCAGAATGTCATCAAAGTAGCAAACTACATTTTGTTCATTTTTCAGGACTTCCTCCATTGTTCTCTGAAAAAATTTCCGGTGCCGATGAAATTCCAAATGGTAGTCTCTTTAGTAGTACCGACCAAATGGAGTGATTGAAGTCGTAAATTTTTTGCAGACTCTTCGTCAAGCGGTATTGCCAGAAACCTGAAGTAGCATCAAGTTTGCTGAAAATTGTTGCACCTGACAGTTTGTGTAGCATGTCGTCAAGTGTTGGTATGACGTATCGCTCTCGTTTGACATTTTCATTTAAGCGTTTTGAAATCCGTGCAGATCGAATTTTTCCATTTCGTTTCATGACTGGTACCATGCCAGCACACCAATCTGTTGCATCAGTGATTTCTTCGATGACACCATTTTCTTTCATGCGCTCGATTTCATCTCTGACTTTCTCTGTCAGTGGAATGGGCACTTTTCTTGCTGTTTGCAAGCTGTAAGGCTCTGCACCCTCCTTGATCTTGATTTTCACTGGTTTGCATTGCAGTGGTTTATCATCCAAATCTCCAAGACTAAGAGATTCATGTGCTTGTCATCGACGTTTTGTAGTCTTTTGAACAAGGTTCAGATCACTTGCTGCTTTCCGACTCAAAAGATTTTCTGTGTCACCATCTACAACAAACAGACGTAGAGCATATTCACAGCCTTCTTCATGTCTGACATGTGTGACAAACTGACCATGGCATTTCATGATTCCGCCAGGTGAGTTCAGGATAGCTTGCGTTTCGTTCATTTCAGGCTTTGGTCTCAGTTTGTTGTACTGATGAAGTGAAATGACGGAAACGTCAGCTCCGTATCTATTTTGAATTGGCACTTTTCCCGTTGATTGTAAACTGAGTGTACCAGGGTTTATCACTATTTTCCACAGATCCCAGGAAGTATGTGACACTGCCATCAGTTCTTGTAGTGCATGTGTTGTTCTTGCCAGAAGAATTTTCCACCAAGAAAGGGTCTGATAATTTTGATCTACAGCATGTGGCAAAATGATTCCATTTCCCCACAATGGTTGCAAATTTTTCCTTTTGCTGGGCATTCACTGGGTTGCCTGTGAGGTTCCCTGCCACATCTGTCACACTTTCGATACTGGCTGTTTCTGTTCGGCTCTGATGGTCACTACTCTGTGTCCTGTCTTGTAGTGCTGACCTTGGTCACTATACTGAGCTCCTTTCCTATAGTGCTGACCTCGACCTGCAGAAAAATCTCTTTTCTGTCCAGTTTTGACAGCATCAACAACCGGAGTTCGCTGCTCCAACATTTGAGCTTTAACTTGTTCTGTTGCCTTGCCATGTCAACTGCTGCTTTCAGTGTAAGATCAGGCTGTAACTGAAGCTTTTCAGACAAATCTCTGTCTGCCAGTCCAACAACAAGTCGGTCACGAATTGCTGAAACCTTTTCAGGAAAATCTGCGTTTTCAGCGAGTTCATACAAAGAACGAATGTACGTTTCAATGTTTTCACCTGGTAGTTGCGAACGTTGATGAAAAACTGCACGTTCATGGATCACATTAACTTTTGGTGTAAAATAACCATTGAACATTTCGATCAAACCTTCAACGTAGCATCCTCTTCATTCATTCTGAAAGTTGAGTAGATCTTCTCAGCATCGGGTCCCATACTGTAGATCAAAGCACTAGTTTGAACATCGAAAGTGTCTTTTGTTGAGTAGATCTTCTCAGCATCGGGTCCCATACTGTAGATCAAAGCGCTAGTTTGAACATCGAAAGTGTCTTTGTTGAGTAGATCTTCTCAGCATCGGGTCCCATACTGTAGATCAAAGCGCTAGTTTGAACATCGAAAGTGTCTTTTGTTGAGTAGATCTTCTCAGCATCGGGTCCCATACTGTAGATCAAAGCGCTAGTTTGAACATCGAAAGTGTCTTTGTTGAGTAGATCTTCTCAGCATCGGGTCCCATACTGTAGATCAAAGCGCTAGTTTTGAACATCGAAAGTGTCTTTTGCTGAGTAGATCTTCTCAGCATCGGTCCCATACTGTAGATCAAAGCGCTAGTTTGAACATCGAAAGTGTCTTTTGTTGAGTAGATCTTCTCAGCATCGGGTCCCATACTGTAGATCAAAGCGCTAGTTTGAACATCGAAAGTGTCTTTGTTGAGTAGATCTTCTCAGCATCGGGTCCCATACTGTAGATCAAAGCGCTAGTTTGAACATCGAAAGTGTCTTTGTTGAGTAGATCTTCTCAGCATCGGGTCCCATACTGTAGATCAAAGCGCTAGTTTGAACATCGAAAGTGTCTTTTGTTGAGTAGATCTTCTCAGCATCGGGTCCCATACTGTAGATCAAAGCGCTAGTTTGAACATCGAAAGTGTCTTTTGTTGAGTAGATCTTCTCAGCATCGGGTCCCATACTGTAGATCAAGCGCTAGTTTGAACATCGAAAGTGTCTTTTGTTGAGTAGATCTTCTCAGCATCGGTCCCATACTGTAGATCAAAGCTAGTTTGAACATCGAAAGTGTCCTTTTGTTGAGTAGATCTCTCAGCATCGGGTCCCCTACTGTAGATCAAAGCGCTAGTTTGAACATCGAAAGTGTCTTTTGTTGAGTAGATCTTCTCAGCATCGGGTCCCATACTGTAGATCAAAGCGCTAGTTTGAACATCGAAAGTGTCTTTTGTTGAGTAGATCTTCTCAGCATCGGTCCCATACTGTAGATCAAAGCGCTAGTTTGAACATCGAAAGTGTCTTTTGTTGAGTAGATCTTCTCAGCATCGGGTCCCATTACTGTAGATCAAAGCGCTAGTTTGAACATCGAAAGTGTCTTTTGTTGAGTAGATCTTCTCAGCATCGGGTCCCCATACTGTAGATCAAAGCGCTAGTTTGAACATCGAAAGTGTCTTTTGTTGAGTAGATCTTCTCAGCATCGGGTCCCCCTACTGTAGATCAAAGCGCTAGTTTGAACATCGAAAGTGTCTTTTGTTGAGTAGATCTTCTCAGCATCGGGTCCCATACTGTAGATCAAAGCGCTAGTTTGAACATCGAAAGTGTCTTTTGTTGAGTAGATCTTCTCAGCATCGGTCCCATACTGTAGATCAAAGCGCTAGTTTGAACATCGAAAGTGTCTTTTGTTGAGTAGATCTTCTCAGCATCGGGTCCCATACTGTAGATCAAAGCGCTAGTTTGAACATCGAAAGTGTCTTTTGTCAGTTTCGCCGCTGCTCGGTAACGTAAGAATCTTTGTCTCCACGTCGGCCACTGCTCAGGTTTTGAGAAGTCAAACTTTCTGGAGGTTTGAAAGCATTTAGCTATCCCACCTCTGCCACCATCTAACGTGTTCCGAGGTTGTATTAATTAACGGTCTTCAGTAACCCCTCAGTACGTCGTGCCAGATCGACTATAGTTCGTTGAGATGTAACTAAGTGTTCGCGCATGTCGATACCAACCAACTATCGTGAGATCGTATGAGACGGAAGTTTATTCTGTCGTCTGCTAAGAAAGTTCGACCGTAGAAAATCATCACACCCTCATTAAACAACATTTCGTTCGTTCGTTCGTTCTCTCTCTCTCTCTCTCTCTCTCTCTCTCTCTCTCTCTCTCTCTCTCTCTCTCTCTCTCTCTGATTGCAAGCCTATACAGTACCTTAAAAATCAACCTGATGATTGTGAGTGCATTACGAAAAAAATAGTAGGAAAAAAACGAAGGGGAAGAATAAAAAAAAATTCGGACTCAACAGACCACCCAGCGTGTAAGAGTTTGTGCTTTATATGTGACTGTAGACTAGAACCCCACTTGGTCAATTCGAGCCTAGTTGTTTCCCTTGTGTACTGGTTTTAATGTCTTCCGTGAAGAATTACGACCGAAAAGCAAAGAGAGAGGGGAAAGGGGATAACGTAAGTTTGTGTTTCCTTTCGGATTTTTCTGTTAACTTCTCGATGTGCAAAATGCAAAATTAAAAAAAAAAGAGTATTGAAAGATTACTGGTTAGGTATAAACATATTAAGAGAAGGTGTCAGAGAGAATGTAGGCTTGCTCACTCCAATTATGTTAATTCGAATCGATGATTTCAGAAGGTGATCATCAAAACAAGAAATTATGGTCTTACATAAGGAGTAAGAGACAGGACAACATTTGGATTCCAGACCTGAGAAACAACCAGAATAACCTAATACAGGACCATGAAGGGAAAGCAAATTTACTAAACAAGCAGTTTTCTTCTTCTTCTCCTGTTCACGACCAACATCATTATGCTGATGACTCTGTCGTATACTTGGGGGTTTGCGAAGATTTGCGCTGTGTTTGTCAGACATAATTTTGATTTCAGCTTAATGTGCTGTACTAACATTGTCCTCCACCAATGTTTCTCCTTGCTGTTGATGGGTCTAGTTGTACTCTCTCTAGTCAAATCTGGTTACACTGGACTGATTTTGTCATGTACTTACCTTCAACTTCAGCAAAATCTGGCTTAGACTATCAATCAATCATAGAAAAACAAATGCATGTATTGATTAGTAATGACTATTTTGTGAATCACATGCATGCACTGATGTAGTCCCGTGATTCTGTTTCTAGTCATAGTTCTCAGCATCAATGAAACTGACAGATGACAAAAATAAGCACTCTTTGCTAAAAATGTTCACAATAAATGAAATGGAAGAAAATAAAGAAGGATTTAACTGACCCCCCTCACCACCCCCCACCCATGCCCAATGACAGCGATGCACAACTTCCACTGGCTGGAGTATTTCAGTTCACTGATCCAATGTGCAGTGATCACTTGGTGCCAGCAAGTCTATATCTGATCATAGGCAACCACCCAGTCACACTTTAGTTGGTTTACTGACTTTTAACAAATGCTGAACGTAACCAAATGTGTTAGGCGGGGCTGTGAAAGCCTTCTATTCTAATGTAAGACTGATTTAATGCTAGTAGTTGTATGTACTATAAATATAGTTGTACAACTTCCCACTTCGTCACAGCATGTGTTCAGCTAAACTTCAGGAGCCCAACTTCAATGAACAACTTCTGCTTGCTTCTAATCCATTGGTGCTCAGCAGACAAGATAGCAGATAACTTCTTCTTCTCTTCTTCCTAAACTACTGGTTCACTCAAAACCCAGTAGGTCACCCAGCGCGCATGTTAAAAAGTAAAATAAAATAGCATAAAATAGTGCGACTCAGACTTTTGGGCCCCGGAGCAAATTTGGCAACAAGGGGTCGCACTCGATATTCAAGAAGTTAAAAGCAATGGCCAAATTCAGGCCCAGGTAACAGTAAAATATCTGGGGAAGTTAAAATAGAAAATCGTCAATATGCAGCTCATCTCAAAACTGTCGTATCAATTTGTTTTTAAATGAGATTGCATTTGTGGCAATCTTGATGGCACCCGGCAGTGAACCGCCGTACAGAACTAGGATAAAATGAATGTAAGTGGCTGTCAATATTTGATGCAGGTATGGCATAAGATTGACCGCCACTCCTGGTGCTACTTTTATTCAATACTAGTTGTTCCATTGGAATATCAATTACTTTAGCTCTGCCTTTGAAGAAGATGTTAAGTTTGATAAAAGCTCTTCTCTCTTCTAAGGGTTTCCATTCTAATTTCCTCATGTTCTTCCTAGTATTCCCCTTTTCTCTGATGTGGTTCCCTGTTACGAACCGTGCTGCTCTCTTCTGAATCTTTTCGAGGTTATCAATGTCCTTTAGATGGTAAGGATCCCAAACTGAGCAACCATATTCCAGTACTGGTCTAACCAGTGTTTTGTAGCAGTCGTCTTTAACCTTTTTGGGGGCAGTCATTGATATTCCTGTATAAGAAAGCTAGGATGTTATTTGCTTTCTTACATACTAAATTGTAATGTTCTTTCCATTTGAGACGACTATCTATAATCACGCCTAAATATTTTGCAGCATTAGTTTCTTTAAGAATAGTATTATGGATAGAATAATCTGATCTAATTGGTGAGCGTTTGTTACATATACGCAACACTTGGCACTTTTGGGGATGAAATTCCATTTCCAAGTTCTTTCCCACTCTTGTAAAGCGTTTAGATCTTCTTGTAGAATGCGTGTATCATTCTTGCTTCTGATTGTTCTATATACTAAGCTGTCATCTGCAAAAAGCCTTATAGTAGTTCCAGGAGAGAGATTTCTACTTATGTCATTCATATAAATTAAGAAAAACAAGGGCCCCAGAAAAAGTTCCCTGTGGTACACCTGACAAGACTGGTTACAATGGGATGATGACCCTTCCACAACAACTTTCTGCGTTCTCCCCAACGAGGAATGATCTAGCCCATTTTAGCAAAGAACCGCCAATGCCGATGTGTTCTAATTTAAGCAACAGGCCCTCATGGTCAACCTTATCAAAGGCTTTAGAAAAGTCTAATAAAATTGCATCTATTTGCTGTCTGTTGTTAAGACGGTTATTAAAATCATTGAGAGTTGTTATAAAATTGAGTCTCACAACTCCTTCACTGTCTAAAACCATGCTGGGCGTTATTTAAGAAGTCATATTTGTCAAGATGGTCCATTATGCTACTATATATTATGTGTTCAAGTAGTTTTGCTGATATGGATGTAAGAGATACAGGTCTATAGTTCTCTGCTTTTGTTTTGTCACCCTTTTGAATAAGGGAACAATGCTCGCATCTCGCCACTCAGGTATTTCTCCCTGGTCCAGTGAAGCTTGGTAAAGTAGTTGGTATACCCCACTCAATTCATTGGCACATAATTTTAGAGCTTGCCAGGAATGCCATCGGGACCAGTAGCTTAGTTTTCATTGATGTTGGTCAGTAACGTAAATACTCCTGCTTTGTTTATTTTGGTTTTGCATTTCAGGGAGTTTATCATCATCCTTTAGTCTAACGTTAATTAAAGGTTTGGGATTTGAGAAAACTGAACTACACGGCGACAGAACAAACACCAACCTGTGTACAAACTTCATGGACACACTTTGGAAGTTGTGACCTCAACCAAATACCTTGGGGTCACGATCCAAGACGACCAAAAATGGGGATCCCATATTGAGACGATCACTGCAAAAGCCAGTAAAACCCTCGGCTTCCTTCGACGAAACCTCAAAATCGGAAACAAAGAAGATGAAAGAAACTGCATACAAAACCCTTGTTCGACCGATTGTTGAGTACACGTCATGCGTTTGGGACCCCCACACCAGAAACGAGATCCAGGAGATTGAAAAGATCCAGCGTAGAGCAGCCAGATGGGTCACACACAGCCACAGACCAACAACCAGTGTAGATGAAATCCTACGCTCTCTGAAGTGGCCCACATTAGAGAAACGAAGACAAAATGCAAGACTGGAAATGATACAAATTCCACCACAGTCTTGTTGACATCAATTCCAAATACCTGCCTGGGAAATCCCAGACCAGAAGGAGTTCAAGAAAAAACAACAGCTGCAGAGCTCTACGACATCCCACAATGCAGGACAGACTACCGTCAAATGTCATTCTTCCCAAGACAATCCCAGAGTGGAACTCATTACCAGAAGTTGTGGTGACGGCGAAGACCCTGGACAGCTTCAGGTCCAGACTCGCCTCTCATCAATAATACCAACGACAACATCCCAGCCCCCCCCCCCCCCCCCCTCTGCACCCCATCCCCCCAACCCCCCCCCCCACTTCCCACTCATCACCACTACCTCCTCCCCACCCACCCCTTAACAGAAGAAAAGGGTGAAAGGAGTAAAATCCAAGTTTAAGTGTGTGCATGCTTGTCAAGTGTGTGCATGCTTGAGAGGAGAGAGAGAGAGAGAGAGGAGAGAGAGAGGGAAGAGAGAAGGGGAGAGAGAGAGAGAGAGAGAGGAGAGATTGATTGATTGATTGATCTTTAATGTACACAAGGATGGAGATTTTAGGCCAAAGCCTAGTCTTACAATCTGTCCTTGTCATGCATACATTATTTCAGCACATATCATTCACACTGACAATTCAACATAGCAACATGGTTATCTAATTCTACAATGATTCATAAAAGCACTAAGGAGATGGGGGATGGTAAAACAGAAGGAAACTTACAACCAAACAAACAAACAAACAAAACTACAGAGAGAGAGGTCAGAGGAGGATGAGGAAGAGAGAATGGTAGGTAGGTGGGGGGGGGGGGGGAGAGAAAGGGATGGTAGACAGAATGGGAGTGGGGATGAGCGATTTTAACGAGTAGGTTTATGTTTAGATGATTTATTCAAAGTATAGTTCACAGAAGACTTTGTGAATGGGCGCTAATCATTGTAATCGAATAATTATACTGAGCATAAATGTTTATGCACATTTATGTTCCTGAAAAGTTTTAAGTATCAATGGTTTGACAATGTAGAATTTGTTGTTAATGGGTAAAA
>JAFLJL010004823.1:16941-31639 GCA_018398815.1 Conus ventricosus
GAATACGAGCAAAATGCGACAATGATACAATCCACAAGTCTTGTTGACATCAATTCCAATACCTGCCTGGGAAATCCCAGACCAGAAGGAGTTCAGAACAAACAACAGCTGCAGAGCTCTACGACATCCCACAATGCAGGACAGACTACCGTCAAATGTCATTCTTCCCAAGGACCATCCCAGAGTGGAACTCATTACCAGAAGTTGTGGTGACGGCGAAGACCCTGGACCGCTTCAGGTCCAGACTCGCCTCTCATCAATAATACCAACGACAACATCCCAGCCCCCCCCCCCCCCTCCCTCGCCTCCCTCTGCACCCCCCATCCCTCCAACCCCCCCCCCCCCCACTTCCTACTCATCACCACTACCTCCTCCCCACCCACCCCTTAAGCTGAAATCAAAATTATGTCTGACAAACACAGCGCAAATCTTCGCAAACCCCCAAGTATACGACAGAGTCATCAGCATAATGATGTTGGTCGTGAACAGGAGAAGAAGAAGAAAACTGCTTGTTTAGTAAATTTGCTTTCCCTTCAGGGTCCTGTATTAGGTTATTCTGGTTGTTTCTCAGTAGCTGGGATGGAATTTGCGAAGATTGTTCAGATTGTGACAAGTTTTTTGCCGCTTGGGGTGGTGAAAGATATGGTTATGTGGATTCTAAAAACCACCGGAAACAAAGTGGGTCAGGTCCCTGTACCTATGTTTTCGGTGAATCCAATATGGCCGCCACCATAATTACTATGAATCTATTCAACGTCACACCAAATTTCCTAATTGGGCTATAACCTTATATAATACCACTTTTTATATGGTATTGAGGGTGAGGAATCTATTTCAGGCATTAATTTGTTGATTTGGGTGCTTATTTAAACTCAGTGATCACTTTTAAGAAAAAAAAGTGAAAAATGCACCTTCGTGATGCCACACAAGTTTTTAAAAAGTCCATATTCAAGTTTCAAGGGTATTAATTTTGATGTTTTTTTCAGATGTTAAACAATCCACCTCTGTTTCCCAACCATTTTTATGTCAAGAATCTGAAGGAAAAGGTTGTCAGATGTGTTTTATGTCGGAAGGGGTCTTACACAGCGACCTGAGGTAAAACTGCATTAAAGACCTAATTGTACAAAACTTTGTAATTCATGCATGATATAATATTGATATATGAAAAGCAACATCACATGAAATGACAATGGATCATAATTGCTCATTAGAAATGAAAAGCCACATCACATAAAATGACAATTCGGGTCATATTTTTACAAATTCCCTCCCTGCTAGAATACTTATATCAGTCCAGTTTGCGACAGGTTAGTCTGTTACAAGTCATACACAGTAACAATATACAGTGCTCTTGGAATTGCTGCCTTAGATCTCAGTCATTGTTTGTGCAGCCCCCCTGACACTTGCACAGTTGGCTACAGTGAAGTCCACCATGGTGGCCCTTGCAATTGCCCTTGCAGGCAACAGCGCACCCACATCGCACCAATAGGGAACAAGCCTCACTGACATCAGGCAAGTCTGTCCAGTGCGGCATCCACCGCTTGGTCCTTGGATTCCATTCCCAACCCCAATCAGCAGGCTCTGGCATCTCAGGCTCCTTTGTGAGTGATTTGCTCCAAATGAAAGATGCAACAAGAAGTGCACGCTTGGTATGTTGGATCAGGGCATGATGAGTTGGAGGAATCGCATCCATCGATTTCAGGTGTATGGAAAACATGAACTTGCGTGCGTCATTTATGGAGAACAAATCACAGTTCTTTGAATACATCAAAACTGTCCAACGCTCCAGGCGGCGCATGTGGATTGGATCTGTGGTGAGGAGGGATGGATTGTTTGTCAGGGCCACTAAAGTGTCAGTGACCTCAGGAAATGCCATCCATGCATTATAAGCTGTTTTCTTTCCAATTCCAAACATGGATGAGGTAACGTCACAGCCTGTAAATGCATGGAAGAGGGGGAGTGCTTTGCAGGCGCAAGGTCCCATGCCAGCTGCAACTTGGTGAACGGGTATGTCTCGGTATTTTTTGCCAGTCCCATAACCAATCCACAGCTCTGACAGACCCAAATCTCCAAAGAGAGAAACTGCCAATACAACAACATCACTGTCAACCGTCCTGAGAAATGCCTTGGTGTGACCTTCATCAGCTGCATGGCGCAGGTGCAGCATCATTCTCGTGTCCGCCTCTTCATGGGAACAAGGACACAAGGTTGACGTGTCTATTTCCATGTTGGTTAGAACACAGTCATCCTTTGTTGTTATCAGGTGATAATCCTTATTTGCAGCCAGGTTATGGAGGTCTTCACTGACGAACCGAAAGAGTTCGTCCTTGTTCTCAGCATCCTCCAAAAATGTAGCCCACTGTGCACCCTTTGGAATGGGGATTTGGGCTGCAACCCTTGTTCGACGCCCTGCTTGCTGACTCCGCTTCTCTCGGGTTTGAGATTTCAGACTTGTTTCACTGTAAGTGTCCCAGATTAAGTCTATTCGCAGAGTATTGATGGTCATCTGTCCCTCTAGGAAGGGCATCAACTGCATAGCACTGTACTCTCCAAACAAATGAGCATACTGGGGCTTGATCATGTGCATAATTGCCGCCATGTCAAAGACACGCACGGTAGCTTCTTTGGCTTCTATTGATCGACCAGGGTCTGGCATGGAAGGTAAACAAGTAACAACAACAGACTTGGTGTCCGTCCTAAGCTTGCCGTCTTGAGTCAGAGATGGAGGTTCCCGTCTGTTCTCGTGTTTGAAGAACTCATCCATATCACATTCAGGTCGGGCGAGAAGGGACATGAACATCTTGGTGGTCAATGCAGCATTAGCCCTGGCTGAACCGAGTTTGTCTGTGCCCCTTTTCAAGTCTGCAGGTGGTCTGTTGGCAAAAGTGTACACATTTGTTCGTGGAATGACGTCACTCAAGGGTTTCTTTCCCGTCTCCAACCTTTCTCTCACAAACTCAACTTGCATGTTTTTTCCGATGGATTTTGCTTCCTTCAAGCCATCAGCAATTGCCGGGTCCATCACCTCTCCTGTGTCAAGTGTCACTAGCTCTGGACCTTGGTCAGTGAATGGATTCACCACTCTGTCTTCATCAAATAAAGAGACAAGGGCTTTCAAATGTTTTAGGAACTGGCTCTGTTCAGCCGAAGAAGCTTCAGGGTGCTTGGTGCTGCGCTTCGTTGTTTCCTTAAAACAGGCATTCTGAAATTCGTGGACAATCCTGAGCACCTCTGGTTTGGAAAGCTCAATCATTTCTTTCTCCTCCTCCTGACCATAGAGGCCCTTTGGACCACTGTCCTCTTTCAAGAATTGAATGGATTGTTCCTGACTCTGGTCGAGCCCCATCATGGAGAACTTTTTCTCGCTCCTTTGGACAACAAAGTTTCCTTCCATGAATTCTGCATGCACAGATGGGTGGAGGTCAGGAAGTCGTGCCATGTCTCGGAGGAATACAGGTAACCACCGGGCGTAGTTCGTATGTCCAAATACGAAGAACCAAGAGCACAAGTCTTCACATGCGCTGAGTGTGAGAGGCCAGTCTCCCTGTCGTTGACCTTTCACAAAGTGGCAGTTGATCAGCAGGTATTCCCTCACGGTTGTCCAGTAGCTGATGGTTGGTGAGGCATCAATGAGCCTTTGTTCCCAAACATCTGTTGGCTCATGTGGCCCGTATCCTGTGCAATACTCCTTGTATGCTCGGAGTTTCAGGACGTGCAGCAAGGCCAGGGTCAGATGGTAGGCATATCTTGTGCGCTTCACATGCTTCCCGCCCAGAAGACTTGCGGTAACACCAGACGAAAATATGTTTGCCATAGAAAACATCCTCTCCCATCCACTTGCAGCCAACAGCTTTCCCCACACTCCTGTGATGCCATCTCCACGTGGAGAAACCCTATTATGCACACAATGTGCTTTTCACCAACCTCATCAGAATATGCCATTTGGCATTCTTTTGCAGGACATACAGAGGACAGTCCCCAACAATTACAGGAATTTGTCCTGGGTTCACAAATTCTGTAGCTTTCATCACAACTTGCATTGCATGCTTCTGCATAGACATTGAAGACGCCTTGTCCAGGAACGTGGGAAAGACACCAACTGTAGCTCTGGGTCTGACATCTTCATCGCGTTGGCTGTGTGAGAAAACCCAGAATAGGTCACAGGCGGACCAAAAGGATTCCCATTATTTTCAGTCAACACCTCATAAACATGACTCAGCCATGCTTGGTGAGTTGTGTCTCCTGACAGATCCCTGAGAAAACCTGGAGTTGCTGATCCCTCTGGGATTGGGGGAAGGAAATTTGTCCAGCATGTTCTTCAATGATGGGAACATTTGAGTAATTATCAGGCAGCTTCATGGATGCATTTTCCAAGTCACTGAAATCAAGTGGGCGTGAATCCACTCCTGGATTGGCACGACTTGGGTGACTTGTGAGACTGATGGCTGTCCCATGCATCTCAAATCGGCCAGATTCATCTATGTTGTCAACTGCCCCTGTCGTAAACACTCCTCGCTTGACATTTGAAGGGCATACAACTCCATCCTTTGTAAATCGGTTTGCAACAGCAAGGGCAAGATTTCTTCTGACTTCCATGACACGGTCATAGGACACAGAAATGCCAAGAGCATGGAAAGTGCCCAGTGTATTTTTTTGTCTGTCATTGGCATGCAGTTTCAATCCAACATACAGTGGTAAGGGTGTTTCTCTTTCCTTTCTTTGATAGAGTGTGCCGCACTGCTTGTTCGCTTCACTGCATTTTTACGTCTCTTGGCCTTTGCAAAGATTGTGCAGATTGTGACAAGTTTTTGCCGCTTATGGTGTTGAAAGATATGGTTATGTGGAATCTAAGAAATAGAAAACAAAGTGGGGAGGGTCCATGTGCCTATGTTTTTGGTTAATCCAATATGGCCGCGGCTTGCATTACTATGGTCTCTTGGCCTTAAAACTGAATTTTGAGCTTTAAAACGCCTTCAAATAATGTAAATAATGCTAGAAATGAAACTTGAATATGGACTTTTTAAAAACTTGTGTGGCATCACGAAGGTGCATTTTTCACTTTTTTTTCTTAAAAAGTGATCACTGAGTTTAAATAAGCACCCAAATCAACAAATTGATGCCTGAAATAGATTCTTCACCCTCAATACCATATAAAAAGTGGTATTATACAAGGTTATAGCCCAATTAGGAAATTTGGTGTGACGTTGAATAGATTCATAGTAATTATGGTGGCGGCCATATTGGATTCACCGAAAACATAGGTACAGGGACCTGACCCACTTTGTTTCCGGTGGTTTTTAGAATCCACATCCCCATATCTTTCACCCCCCCAAGGGGCAAAAACTTGTCAAAAATTTGAAAAATTTGGGTCATTTTTTAAAAATTCCCCCCCCTGCAAGCGGGGAGGGAATTTGCAAAGATTGTTTAGTTTGGAAAAGTTTTTGCCGCTTGGGGGTGAAAGATAGGGTTTATGTGGATTCAAAAAACCACCGAAAAAAAGTGGGTCGGGCCCCCGACCTTGTTTTCGGTGAACCCAAATATGGCCGCCCCCATAATTACTAAAATTATTAAAAGCCAAAATTTAATTGGGATCCCTTATAAAAACCACTTTTATATGGTATTGGGGGGTGAGGAACATTTGGGGCAAAATTTGTTGTTTTGGGGTGTTATTTAAATCAGGTCATTTTTAAGAAAAAAAAGTAAAAAATGCCCCTTTCGTATGCACAAAAGGGTTTTAAAAAAAGCCATTTTCGTTTCCAAAGGGATTAATTTTGATGTTTTTTCAGTGTTAAAAAATCCACCCTGTTTCCCAACCATTTTTTTGCAAGAACTAAAGGAAAAAGGTTGTCGAGTGTTTTATGTCGAAGGGGGTTTTAACAGCGACCGGGGTTTTAAAACGTTTAAAGACCAATTGTACAAAAACTTGAAATTTATGCATGATTAAATTTTGATATAGAAAAGAAACCCATGAAATACAATGGATTAATTTGTCATTAAAAATGAAAAACCCACTACAAAAAGACAATTGGGGTTTTTTTAAAATTTTCCCCCTCCCTGTTAGAATACTTATCACCCCAGTTTGCAAAAAGGTTAGTCGTTAAAGCTAAAAGTAACATATACTTTCTTGGAATTGCTGCCTTAGTTTTAGTATTGTTTTTGCACCCCCCTGAAATTAAAACATTGGCTACATGAATCCACCTGGGTCCCCTTGCAATTCCCCTGAGGCAACGCGCACCCCAATCGCCCAATAGGGAACAAGCCTCCGGAATCGGAGTTTCCAGGGGCACCCCCGGTGGTCCTTTGGATTCCATTCCCCCCCCAAAACAGCGGTCAGGATCTCAGGCTCCTTTGTGAGTGTTTTGGGCCCAAATGAAAGAGAAAAAAAGAAGGGGCACGTTGGGTATGTTGGATCGGGCATGATGAGTTGGGGGAAAATCGCATCCTCGATTTGGTGTATGAAACAGAACTTGGTCGTATTTAAAGGAGAAAAAAATCACATTTCTTTGAATACACAAAACTGTCCAACGCCCCAGGCGGGCAGGGGATTGGATCTGTGGTGGGGGAGGATGGATTGTTGTAGGGCACAAAAGTGCAGGCCTCAGGAAATGCCACCCCTCTTTATAAGCGTTTTTTTTTCCCAAATTCCAAACGGATGGAAAGCAAACCCTGTAAATGCAGGGAAAAGGGGGGGAAATGTTTTCAGGCGCAAGTCCCACCCAGCTGCAATTGGGTGAACGGGTATGTCTCGGTATTTTTTGCCAGCCCCAAACCAATCCACACCTGACGCCCCAAAATCTCAAAGAGAGAAACTGCCAAAACAACAACATCAGTCAACCCCTGAAAATGCCTTGTGTGACCTTAACAGGCGGCGCGGTGCGCAATTTCTGTCCCCCTTTTAGGGGAAAAAAAGGACAAAAGGGTTTGACGTTTTATTTCCATTTTGTTTAAAAAGTCTCTTTTTGTTATCGGGTGATAACCCTTATTTGAGCCGGGTTTGGGGTCTTCATACGAACCGAAAGAGTTGCCCTTGTTTCAGCTCCCCAAAAATGTAGCCCACTGTGCCCCCTTTTGGGAATGGGGTTTGGGCTGAACCCCTTGTGGGCCCCCTGTTTGCTGACCCCGTTTCCTGGTTTGAGATTTGATTTGTTTCACTGTAAGTGTCCCAGTTTAAGTTTATCCAAGATTGGGGGCATCTGTCCCTCTAGGAAGGGATAATGCAAGCACTGACTCTCCCAAACAATGAGCTATGGGGCTTTATCAGTGCATAATTGCCGCCATGAAAGAACGCCGGGAGCTCTTTGGCTCTATTGTCGACCAGGGGGCTGGATGGGGGTAAACAAGTAAAAAACAGTTGGTGTCCTCCTAAGCTGCCGTCTTGAGTCAGAGATGGGGTTCCGTCGTTCTCGTGTTTGAAAGAAATCTCCAATCACATTAGGGCGGGGGGAGAAGGGGCAGAAAATCTTGGTGGCAAAGCGCATTTGCCCCGGTGAACCCAGTTTGTCTGTGCCCCTTTCAAGTCTGCAGGTGGTTGTTTGGGAAAAATTTCACATTTTGTTGTGGGGAAAGACGTACTCGGGTTTCTTTCCCCCTCCAACCTTTTTCTCACAAACCAACTTTCATGTTTTTTTCCGAGGATTTTGTTTCCTTCAAAGCCTCAGCAATTGCCCGGGGCCATCATCTCCCCTGTCAAGTGTCACTAGCTCTGGCCTTGGCAGTGAATGGGGTTCACCCCTCTGTCTTCATCAAATAAAAAAGACAAGGGCTTTCAAATGTTTTAGGGAAAGGCTTGTTCAGCCAAAAAAGCTTCAGGGGTGCTTTGGGGCTGCGCTCGTTGTTTTCCTTTTAAAAAAGCATTTGAAATTTTGTGGGGCAATCCTGGCACCTTGGTTTTGGGGAAAACTCATCATTTCTTTTTCCTCCTCCTGACCATGAGGCCCTTTGGGCCCCTGCCCTTTCAAGAAATTTAATGGATTGTTCCTGACCTTGGTCGAGCCCCATCATGGGGAATTTTTTTCTCGCTCCTTTGGACAACAAAGTTTTTCCTTCATAATTCGCTGACAGATGGGGGGGAGGTCAGGAAGTCTGCCCTGTCCGGGGGAATACAGGTAACCACCCGGGCGTGTTCGTAGTCCAAAAAAAGAAGAACCCGAGCAAAGTCTTCACTGCCTGGTGTGGAGGCCCGTCTCCCGTCCGTTTCCTTTCACAAAGTGGCAGTTTATCAGAGGGATTCCCTCAGGTTGTCCTTTTCTGGGTGGTTGGGGGGCAAATGAGCCTTTGTTCCCAAACCTGTTGGTCATGGGCCCTATCCCGTGCAATACCTTTTATGTCGGAGTTTAACTGCGCAAGGCCCCGGGGCAGATGGTAGATATTGTCGTTTAATGCTTCCCCCCCGAAGCTTTCGGTAACACCGACGAAAAAATTTTTGCCTAAAAACTCCCCTCCCCCACTTTCAGCCCAAAAGCTTTCCCCCCCACTCCTGTGATGCCTTCCACGGGAGAAACCCTATTATGCCACAATGTGCTTCCCAACCCCACAGAATAGCCATTTGGCTTTCTTTTGAGGGTAAGAACATCCCCCAAAAATTAAGGAAATTTTTCCCCGGGGTTTACAAAAATTTTGTAGCTTTATCCAAATTTCTTGATCTTTTGCATAGCTTGAAGACGCCTTTTCCCCGGAAAGTGGGGAAAACACCAACTGTAGCCTGGTTGACATCTTCATGCGTTCTGGGAGAAAAAAAACCCCGAATAGGTCACAGGGGGGACCCAAAAAGGTTCCCAATTTTCAGCAAAACCTAAACAGACCCGCCATGCTTGGGAGTTGTTTCCTAAAAGTCCCCCGAGAAAACCGGGGGTTGCTGATCCCTCGGGGTTGGGGGGAAGGGAAATTTTTCCAGCTGTTTTTTTCAATGATGGGAAATTTGAGTAAATTTTACAGCTTCTGGATCTTTTTCCCAAATCACGAAATCAAAGGGGGGTAATCCACCCGGATTGGCACGATTGGGTGATTGTGAGAGATGGCTGTCCCCGCATCTCAAATCGGCCAATTATTATGTTTTAATGCCCCTGCGAAACACTCCCCCCTTGACATTTTAAGGGGATACAACTCCATCCCTTTTTAAATGGTTTGCAACAGAAGGGCAAAATTTCTTCTGACTTCCCGACACGGGCTAGGACACCGAAATGGCCCAAAAGCTGGAAATGCCCAGTGTATTTTTTTTTTGCTTGGGATGGTTTCAATCCAACATACAGTGGTAAGGGTGTTTCTCTTCCTTTCTTTGATAGAGTGTGCCGGCACTGCTTGTTCGCTTCACTGCATTTTTACGTCTCTTGGCCTTTGCAAAGATTGTGCAGATTGTGACAAGTTTTTGCCGCTTATGGTGTTGAAAGATATGGTTATGTGGAACTAAGAAATAGAAAACAAAGTGGGGAGGGTCCATGTGCCTATGTTTTTTGGTTAATCCAATATGGCCGCGGCTTGCATTACTATGGTCCTCTTGGCCTTAAAACTGAATTTTTGAGCTTTAAAAACGCCTTCAAATAATGTAAATAATGCTAGAAATGAAACTTGAATATGGACTTTTTAAAAAACTTGTGTGGCATCACGAAGGTGCATTTTTTCACTTTTTTTTCTAAAAAAGTGATCACTGAGTTTAAATAAGCACCCAAATCAACAAATTGATGCCTGAAATAGATTCTTCACCCTCAATACCATATAAAAAGTGGTATTATACAAGGTTATAGCCCAATTAGGAAATTTTGGTGTGACGTTGAATAGATTCATAGTAATTATGGTGGCGGCCATATTGGATTCACCGAAAACATAGGTACAGGGACCTGACCCACTTTGTTTCCGGTGGTTTTTTAGAATCCACATAACCATATCTTTCACCACCCCAAGTGGCAAAAACTTGTCACAATCTGAACAATTCGGGTCATATTTTACAAATTCCCTCCCTGCTAGCTGGATGGAATTTGCGAAGATTGTTCAGATTGTGACAAGTTTTTGCCGCTTGGGGTGGTGAAAGAATGGTTATGTGGATTCTAAAAACCACCGGAAACAAAGTGGGTCAGGTCCCTGTACCTATGTTTTCGGTGAATCCAATAGGCCGCCACCATAATTACTATGAATCTATTCAACGTCACACCAAATTTCCTAATTGGGCTATAACCTTATATAATACCACTTTTTATATGGTATTGAGGGTGAGGAATCTATTTCAGGCATTAATTTGTTGATTTGGGTGCTTATTTAAACTCAGTGATCACTTTTTAAGAAAAAAAAGTGAAAAATGCACCTTCGTGATGCCACACAAGTTTTTAAAAGTCCATATTCAAGTTTCAAGGGTATTAATTTTGATGTTTTTTTCAGATGTTAAACAATCCACCTCTGTTTCCCAACCATTTTTATGTCAAGAATCTGAAGGAAAAGGTTGTCAGATGTGTTTTATGTCGAAGGGGTCTAACACAGCGACCTGAGGTAAAACTGCATTAAAGACCTAATTGTACAAAACTTAGTAATCATGCATGATATAATATTGATATATGAAAAGCAACACACATGAAATGACAATGGATCATAATTGCTCTATTAGAAATGAAAAGCCACATCACATAAAATGACAATTCGGGTCATATTTTACAAATTCCCTCCCTGCTAGAATACTTATATCAGTCCAGTTTGCGACAGGTTAGTCTGTTACAAGTCATACACAGTAACAATATACAGTGCTCTTGGAATTGCTGCCTTAGATCTCAGTCATTGTTTGTGCAGCCCCCCTGACACTTGCACAGTTGGCTACAGTGAAGTCCACCATGGTGGCCCTTGCAATTGCCCTTGCAGGCAACAGCGCACCCACATCGCAACCAATAGGGAACAAGCCTCACTGACATCAGGCAAGTCTGTCCAGTGCGGCATCCACCGCTTGGTCCTTGGATTCCATTCCCAACCCCAATCAGCAGGCTCTGGCATCTCAGGCTCCTTTGTGAGTGATTTGCTCCAAATGAAAGATGCAACAAGAAGTGCACGCTTGGTAGTTGGATCAGGCATGATGAGTTGGAGGAATCGCATCCATCGATTTCAGGTGTATGGAAAACATGAACTTGCGTGCGTCATTTATGGAGAACAAATCACAGTTCTTTGAATACATCAAAACTGTCCAACGCTCCAGGCCGGCGCATGTGGTTTGGGATCTGTGGTGAGGAGGATGGATTGTTTGTCAGGCCACTAAAGTGTCAGTGACCTCAGAAATGCCATCCTTCATTATAAGCTGTTTTCCTTTCCAATTCCAAACATGGATGAGGTAACCGCACAGCCTGTAAATGCATGGAAGAGGGGGAGTGCTTTGCAGGCGCAAGGTCCCATGCCAGCTGAAAACTTGGTGAACGGGTATGTCTCGGTATTTTTTGCCAGTCCCATAACCAATCCACACACTGACAGCCCCAAATTTTCCAAAGAGAGAAACTGCCAATACAACAACATCACTGCAACCGTCCTGAGAAATGCCTTGGTGTGACCTCATCAGCTGCAGGGCGCAGGTGCAAGCATCATTCTCGTGTCCGCCTCTTCAGGAACAAGGACACAAGGTTGACGTGTCTATTTCCATGTTGGTTAGAACACAGTCATCCTTTGTTTTTAAATCGGGTGATAATCCTTATTTGCAGCCAGGTTATGAGGTCTTCACTGACGAACCGAAAGAGTTCGTCCTTGTTCTCCAGCATCCTCCAAAAATGTAGCCCACTGTGCACCCTTTGGAATGGGGATTTGGGCGCAACCCTTGTTCGACGCCCTGCTTGCTGACTCCGTTTTCTCCCCCGGGTTTGAGATTTCAGACTTGTTTCCACTGTAAGTGTCCCAGATTAAGTCTATTCGCAGAGTATTGATTGGTCATCTGTCCCTCTAGGAAGGGCATCAACTGCATAGCACTGTACTCTCCAAACAAATGAGCATACTGGGGCTGATCATGTGCATAATTGCCGCCATGTAAAAGACAACGAAACGGTAGCTTCTTTGGCTTCTATTGATCGACCAGGTCTGGCATGGAAGGTAAACAAGTAACAACAACAGACTTGGTGTCCGTCCCTAAGTTTTGCCGTCTTGAGTCAGAGATGGAGGTTCCCGTCTTTCTCGTGTTGAAGAACTCTCCATATCACATTCAGGCGGGCGAGAAGGGACCTGAACATCTTGGTGGTCAATGCAGCATTAGCCCGGGCTGAACCGAGTTTGTCTGTGCCCCTTTTCAAGTCGCAGGTGGTCTGTTGGAAAAAAGTGTACACATTTGTTCGTGGAATGACGTCACTCAAGGGTTTCTTTCCCGTCTCCAACCTTTCTCTCACAAACTCAACTTGCATGTTTTTTCCGATGGATTTTGCTTCCTTCAAGCCATCAGCAATTGCCGGGTCCATCACCTCTCCTGTGTCAAGTGTCACTAGCTCTGGACCTTGGTCATGAATGGATTCACCACTCTGTCTTCATCAAATAAAGAGACAAGGGCTTCAAATGTTTTAGGAACGGGCTCTGTTCAGCCGAAGAAGCTTCGGGGTGCTGGGCTGCGCTTCGTTGTTTCCTTAAAACAGGCATTCTGAAATTCGTGGACAATCCTGACACCTCTGGTTTGGAAAGCTCAATCATTTCTTCCTCCTCCTCCTGACCATAGAGGCCCTTTGGACCACTGTCCTCTTTCAAGAATTGAATGGATTGTTCCTGACTCGGTCGAGCCCCATCATGGAGAACTTTTTCCCCGCTCCTTTGGACAACAAAGTTTCCTTCCATGAATTCTGCATGCACAGATGGTGGAGGTCAGGAAGTCGTGCCATGTCTCGGAGGAATACATGAAACCACCGGGGGTAGTTCGTATTCCAAATACGAAGAACCAAGAGCACAAGTCTTCACATGCGCTGAGTGTGAGAGGCCAGTCTCCCTGTCGTTGACCTTTCACAAAGTGGGAGTTGATCAGCAGGTATTCCCTCACGGTTGTCCAGTAGCTGATGGTTGGTGAGGCATCAATGAGCCTTTGTTCCAAACATCTGTTGGCTCATGTGCCCGTATCCTGTGCAATACTCCTTGTATGCTCGGAGTTTTCAGGACTGCAGCAAGGCCAGGGTCAGATGGTAGGCATATCTTGTGCGCTTCACAAGCCTTCCCGCCCAGAAGACTTGCGGTAACACCAGAACGAAAATATGTTTGCCATAGAAAACATCCCTCTCCATCCACTTGCAGCCAACAGCTTTCCCCCACACTCCTGTGATGCCATCTCCACGTGGAGAAACCCTATTATGCACACAATGTGCTTTTTTCACCAACCCATCAGAATATGCCATTTGGGATTTCTTTTGGGAGGACATACAGAGGACAGTCCCCAACAATTACAGGAATTTGTCCTGGGGTTCACAAATTCTGTAGCTTTCATCACAACTTGCATTGCATGCTTCTGCATAGACATTGAAGACGCCTTGTCCAGGAACGTGGGAAAGACACCAACTGTAGCTCTGGGTCCTGACATCTTCATCGCGTTGGCTGTGTGAGAAAAAAACCCGAATAGGTCACAGGCGGACCAAAAGGATTCCCATTTTTTTCAGTCAACACCTCATAAACATGACTCAGCCAGCTTGGTGAGTTGTGTCTCCTGACAGATCCCTGAGAAAACCTGGAGTTTTCTGATCCCTCTGGGGTTGGGGGGAAGGAAATTTGTCCAGCATGTTCTTCAAAGATGGAACATTTGAGTAATTATCAGGCAGCTTCATGGGTGCATTTTCCAAAATCACTGAAATCAAGTGGGGGGGTGAAACCACTCCTGGGTTGGCACGACTTGGGTGGGCTTGTGAGACTGATGGCTGTCCCATGCCCTCTCAAAACGGCCAGATTCCCTCATGTTGCAACTGCCCCCGTCGTAAACACTCCTCCCCTTTACATTTGAAGGGCATACAACTCCATCCTTTGTAAATCGGGTTTTCAACAGCAAGGGCAAGATTTCTTCTGACTTCCATGACACGGTCATAGGAAAACAGAAATGCCAAGAGCATGGAAAGTGCCCATTATTTTTTTTGTCTGTCTTGGCATGCCCGTTTCCCAAACCAACATACAGGGTAAGGGTGGTTCTCCTTTCCTTTCTTTGATAGAGTGTGCCGGCACTGCTTGTTCGCTTCACTGCATTTTTACGTCTCTGGCCTTTGCAAAGATTGTGCAGATTGTGACAAGTTTTTTGCCGCTTATGGTGTTGAAAGATATGGTTATGTTGGAATCTAAGAAATAAAAACAAAGTGGGAGGGTCCATGTTCCTATGTTTTTGGTTAATCCAATAGGCCGCGGCTTGCATTACTATGGTCTCTTGGCCTTAAAACTGAATTTTGAGCTTTAAAACGCCTTCAAATAAGGTAAATAATGCTAGAAATGAAACTTGAAAATGGACTTTTTAAAAACTTGTGTGGCATCACGAAGGGGCATTTTCACCCTTTTTTTTCTTAAAAAGTGATCACTGAGTTTAAATAAGCACCCCAAATCAACAAATTGATGCCTGAAATAGATTCTCACCCTCAATACCATATAAAAAGTGGGATTATACAAGGTTATAGCCCAATTAGGAAATTGGTGTGACGTTTAATAGATTCATAGTAATTATGGTGGCGGCCCTATTGGATTCACCGAAACATAGGTACAGGGACCTGACCCACTTTGTTCCGGGTTTTGAATCCCATAACCAAAT
>JAFLJL010004824.1:0-16322 GCA_018398815.1 Conus ventricosus
AAAATTTCAAAATTTGTTTTTTAAAGAGATTGCTTTGTGGAAATTTGATGAACCGGCGTGAGTCACAGCTGTACAGAAATGGGATAAAAAGAATGTAAGTGGCTGTCAATATTTGATGTAGGTATGGTATAACATTGACCGCCACTCTGGTGCTACTTTTATTCAATACTAGTTGTTCCACTGGAATATCAATTACTTTAGCTCTGCCTTTGAAGAAGATGTTAAGTTTGATAAAAGCTCTTCTCTCTTCTAAGGGTTTCCATTCTAATTTCCTCATGTTCTTCTAGTATTCCCCTTTTCTCTGATGTGGTTCCCTGTTACGAACCGTGCTGCTCTCTTCTGAATCTTTTCGAGGTTATCAATGTCCTTTAGATGGTAAAGATCCCAAACTGAGCAATCATATTCCAGCACTGGTCTAACCAGTGTTTTGTAGCAGTCGTCTTTAACCTTTTGGGTGCAGTCATTGATATTCCTGTATAAGAAAGCTAAGATGTTATTTGCTTTCTTACATACTAAATTGTAATGTTCTTTCCATTTGAGACGACTATCTATAACCACGCCTAAATATTTTGCAGCATTAGTTTCATTAAGAATAGTATTATGGATAGAATAATCTGATCTAATTGGTGAGCGTTTATTACATATACGCAACACTTGGCACTTTTGGGGATGAAATTCCATTTTCCAAGTTCTTTCCCACTCTTGTAAAACGTTTTAGATCTTCTTGTAGAATGTGTGTATCATTCTTGCTTCTGATTGTTCTATATACTAAGCTGTCATCTGCAAAAAGCCTTATAGTAGTTCCAGGAGAGAGATTTCTACTTATGTCATTTATATAAATTAAGAAAAACAAGGGCCCCAGAACAGTTCCCTGTGGTACACCTGACAAGACTGGTTTACAATGGGATGACGACCCTTCCACAACAACTTTCTGCGTTCTCCCAACGAGGAATGATCTAGCCCATTTTAGCAAAGAACCGCCAATGCTGATGTGTTCTAATTTAAGCAGCAGGCCCTCATGGTCAACCTTATCAAAGGCTTTAGAAAAGTCTAATAAAATTGCATCTATTTGCTGTCTGTTGTTAAGACAGTTATTAAAATCATTGAGAGTTGTTATAAGTTGAGTCTCACAACTCCTTCGCTGTCTAAAACCATGCTGGGTGTTATTTAAGAAGTCATATTTGTCAAGATGGTCCATTATGCTACTATATATTATGTGTTCAAGTAGTTTAGCTGACATGGATTGTAAGAGATACAGGTCTATAGTTCTCTGCTTTTGTTTTGTCACCCTTTTTGAATACGGGAACAATGCTCGCATCCGCCAAAATCGGGTATTACCCCCGGGTCCAGTGAAAGTTTGGGTTTTAAAAATTAGTTGGTATACCTCCCCAAAATTTCCCTAACCCTGTTGAAAAATTTTAAAAGAATTTATTGTTGGCCGCCTTCATTGGGAAAAGTGGATGTGGTGGGAACAAAGAATTATGTGAATAAAAAATCTTTTTTTGCTCCCCCTTTAAAATGAACAGTAGAGGGCAGAGGACAAAGCAACTTGTTGATTTTTTAAGATGCCAGAAAGTACGGCCCCAACTGTTGTGGAAGGAAGGAAAAACAAAGAAAAGGTTAAAAAAGGATTCTTAGTAAAATTTAACCACCCAACACACCAAGATATCCAAAAGACGGGAAAATTTCCCTGGGCAACAAGACGCAAGCAAAATCAAACCTTTTAAAAAACCCTTTTTCAAAAAACCCATCTGCCGGGGATAAACATTAAAGGCTTCTTTTAAAACATGAAAGGAGGGGGATTGGATAAGTCGAAAGGGGGAAAAACCGGGGTTTTTTTTACAAAGGGTCCTAAAGAAAAGAAATGCCCCCATCTGAGAGAAAACGGGGATGAGGCCCCTGAAAACAGAAAGGGAAGAAGAAAGGGGGGGAAATCCAAGGCCTGGGGGGGACGAGCAAGCGAGAGGGATGAGAAAAACGGACAGATTTCAACATAGGGGAAGTACCCTCACGGGACCAAGGGAAGAAAGGGAAAGAAATTTTTGAAAAAAAAGACAACATCAAAGAACTTTTTTTTTAAAATTTTAAAAATAGTCATGTAAAAAAAAAAAGATCAATTTTTTCCTCTCAAATAAATTTGGTAAAAGAAAAAAAGCTTGTGTTTTTTGTAAAACCAACTGTGTTTCCTTTTTAAAACCCAAAAGAGCAGAACTACAAGCAATGATAAAAAATACATGAACCAGATGTAAATAGCCATTAGGGAAGTGAAACCAAAAAAGCCCTGTCGTTATGCGGGTACAAGGGGTCAGAATAGCCATCTTTGGTTACGACCTTTTCCACAATCTTTGAGAAGAAAGGGTTAGGGGAGGGGGGGCACTTTATGTCAAGGGTAACCATGAAGCCGTCTTTGTGTGAAGATCTAACCCGTTTTCCCAAGGAGCCCATTTTTTTTTTTGAATGTCATCTGCAGGGGAGGAGAACCACTGCCCCTGGGCGTGGTGAAACTGAACCCCAGAAATTTAACTGTTGAAAATTCACCCAAAAATTGAATAAACCTGATGCAAAGCAGCCCCCCAAATATCGGGGAATTTAAAATAATCTTGGGGGTTTAAAAATTTCCAAAAAATTTTAAATGGAAAAAAGAAACTTGAAATTCAGGAGTGGGGACCCCCAGCCCCCCAAAGTTCTTGAAGACCTCGGGGATTAAATCTGTTTCAGCACCAAAAGGGAAAACTACCCCATCAGAGGGGGACAAGCCCCCGCCTTGTGGACCTGTACGACAAACAGGGGGACAAAATCGTGATAAAAAAAACGGGGTGCGGTTGGGGGAAAAAGGACCTTTGCCCCTTGCTCATACCCCCCGGCCCTTTTGGTGGTTAAGGAGGATTCAAAAAGAAAATTACACAAAACAACTAAAAAAGCGGGACTTTGGTGCAATTAAAAAACAGCTAGGAGTTGTTTGGGGCCAAAGATTTGAGTAGCCTGAACTTAACGAGATGTGGACCAGAAAAAAGACGAAAAAAATTTTCAGCTTTAGCACCCCCTGTTAAAAAGAAAAAATTTCGCTGGCAAAAAACTAAAAAAAGGGTTGGAAAAGGGGAAAACCCAAACATCTGGGGAAAAAAGCACAACTGTTCCGAAAAAGGGCAGGATACTAGGGAGGGAAAGGAATATCAAATGTATGCCAAAGAAAGGAACAAATCTAAGAAAAAATGTCGAAGGAAACAACGCCCCGCACAACAAAACCCAAAAGGGTTTCTGGTCATATTTGAGCGGGCCAAAACCAAGAAAAAGAGGGGTTTTGTAAAACCCCTGAAAAAAAGGGGTTGGCAGAAAATTCAAAGTCAGACCAAGAGAAAGCTGAATTTTGAAAAACATTCTTCGGGAGCGTTTTTTATTTGTAGAAGAGGAGGGGGCCTTCCAAAAACCACAGGTATGCTTTACAAGGGAAGAATAAGTGATTTCGAATCGATACTGAAAAGTCAAAAAACTATTAGCAGTTTTTAAACACTAGTAAGTCTTGGGGAAGGGATGGGCTCCCCCAAATTGCTTTTTTTCCAAGACTGCAGATGTTCTTGCCACCCCAGGGCCATGCTTTTTAAAAAAAAAGGAAACTTTTAAACAAAGGGAAAAAAACCCCCAAAGATGGGGGTTGGGCCCAAAGGTTACACCTATCTTCAAGAAAGGGAGAAAAATTGCTACTAATAACTACGGGCCCAGTTAGCCTTACACCCCACCCTTGCAAATTTAATGGAAAAATTAGAGAACAAACTTGCAAAACCCCCTAGAAGAAAAAAAAACCCTTTGGGCCCCAGTGAGAAAAAAAACAGGGGTTTGAAAAGGGGGAGGTCGGCCCCACTCAGTTCTCGCGTAAAAGGACACATGGACAAGGTCTTAGAAAATGGAGGTTTATTTCGACTTTGTCTAAATGGACTTCCGAAAGCGTTTAAATTCGTTCCACACGACGATTTTGTTTCGAAAGTTCGGGCACACGGAAATTAAAAGGGGAAGAAATACTTTGGAAACAGGATTTTCCGTACAGCAGGCGCACGGGTTGGTCATCAACGGCCGGGTCAAAAAAGCCAATTCTGAGTGGGTTTCCCCGGGGTTATGCCTAGGACCTGTCTTGTTTGAAATGTAAAATTAACGAATGCCGAACGCGTTAAAAAAACCCCTGTAAAACCTATTTGCAGCCAAACACAAAGGGTTTTTGGGGCACAAAAAGACGAAAAAAAGGGAGCTCCCAAATTTTTTGCGGGAGATCTAGACAGGGCTGCAAGCGGTAAAGGGAAAAATTTGGTTTTTGAATTTCCCCCGGGAAAAATGCCTTGTCCTGAAGTGGGAACAAGAAGTCAAAATGCTTTTATACTCCCAAAACCAAAGGGAAACATCAAAGGGTTTGAGACATGTACCAAAAACTCTGTCTGAAATTAAAGTTGAAAAGGGACCGGGGGTTTTAAACATTGACAACAAACAAAATTTAAGAGAACATGTGGCCAAGCAATGCAAAAGAAAATTTAAGTTTTTGGGTTTAATCACCCGTCGCTAATTTGGTTTTTACTGAAGATATTTTTTACAACTGTACAAGACCTTGAAAGCCCAGAAACTAGATAGGGACTTTTTCGTTTGGAAACCCCTCCCAAAAAAACACGTCCCGGGATTAAAAAGATGTAAAGCGCAAGAAAACAAAATTTTTGCATCTCTCAAAAAAAACCCAAAATCCTGAGGGGTTTTTCTCCCTTTTAAAAACCTACCAAGCCTGGAGCACAGAAAAAAAAGGGGGGAACTTTATAGATTGAAACAAGTTCAAACTGGCTTTTTCCCGGAGTGAAAAACCCACGTTTTTGAATTTTTTCCACGGGGGACATTTGGGGAAAACCCTTAAAAACTGTCCAAATTTCATCCCCAGACTGAATATCGGGGGAAAATTTACTTCTCTCTCCGTGGTTTGATTTTTGGAAAGGGTCTTCCTAAACCCCGGGGTTTAACACCCCCTTAAGTCAAAAACTTCAAATCAGGGTTTTAATTACTAAATTGGCAGGAATTTCCCCGCAAAATACAACCCGGAATGTTATAAGCATAGATATTCTAGTGTGCCTTTTCTTCCCACCCAGCATGCGATGTTATTTCACCCCCAAGGGTAAATTTAAAAAGGGTAAAACATTTTTTTAAGGTTTAAAAAACCCAAAAAATTTAAATTTCAAGTTCAAGTTCGTATATTTTTTAATTTCAATAAAATGCAGTGCAGTGCCCGTGTCATGTCTCTTCTTCTGATTCCAACCTAAAGAACCTTTAAAAATTAAACCTGATTTTGGGAAAGTGCGTTACAAAAAAAAGCAGAAAAAAAAAGGGAAACAAAGGGGGGGGGGGGGGGGGGGGGGGGGGGGGGGGGGGGAAAATTAAAAAATCTTGGGAACTCAACAGACCATCCAGTGCTTTAAATTTTTGTGCTTTATATGTGACTGTAGAAAAAAAACCCCATTTGGTAAATTTTCGAGGCTAGTTTTTTCCCCTTGGTATTTGAAAAAATTTTTCCCGGGAAAAATTTTGCAAAAGGGGAAAGGGAAATAATAAAAAATTGTTTTTCCTTCGGGATTTGTTTTTGTAAAACTTCTCGAGGGCCCAAAAAAAAAAAAATATTGAAATTTTATCTGCTATCTTGTCGTTTAGCCCCTTTTTATGAGAAGAAAGAAAAGTTGAAGTTCATTGAATTTGGGGCTCCTGAATTTTTTGCTAAAACACATGCTGGGGACGAACGGGGAAAGTTGTACAACTAAAATTATAGCCCATACAACAACTAGCATTAAATCATTTAAAAATTTGAATAAAAGGGCTTTGGCCCCCTTTCCCAAACCCTTTCCTAATCGCAGAAAGCAAAGGGGTAAAATTTAAAAGTCAATGGAGCAATGTCTTTTTTGGGCAGTTTGTAACAATGGAGTACCAAAAGGGAAAGTTTTCTTGGGGCCCTGCCCCTTTTTTCGTTTTGTATGTAAAACAAATTGAAAAAATTGGTAAAAAAACCTTTTCCCGTTTTTTGTGATGTTTCAAGATTTTTGGGAACCTGTTTGGGGATCACTTTTAAACTTAAAAAAAGGGGATAATTTCTTTTGAATGGGTCAAACAGGGGCAATTAAAATTCAGTGCAACAAAAAGCTTTTGTTCTTCAAAAGGGGGAAATTTGGGCCATGTTCTTTCATCATAAAAAAATAAAAACTCATAAACAATTAGGAAAATTTTCCTCGGGTAAAGCAGTTTCAGAAAGATTTAGGGTCCTGTAGCCCCAGGTCTGCAGTTTTTAAACATGCCCAAAAAGCAAGAAAAAAAGACCAACAAAACCTGGATTGACCCCAAAACCTACTTTTTCCGGCCCGGAGTAATGCAAATTTCCTTTTCACTCCCTAGTTAGACCAATCGGGAAAAAGAAAACTGTGGTTAGAGCCCTCAAAGGAAAAAGAAAAAAAATTTAAATTTTGAAGAATGCTCCAAAGACCACCAAAGAATGCCCCGGGTTTGGGTAAACTTGAGTATGAGGACAGACGAAGGCGGGAAAAATTTAAAACCCATTATTTTTTACAGAAAAATCAGAGGGAATTAATAAGGTGTATAAATATACACATGGGATGAGGGTACCTAAAATTTTTGGGGCCTCCCCCCTTCATACCCCAACCCCCCAAGGCCCCAACTAAAGGTCAAAAATTTTAAAATAATGAAAAACTAAAAGTAAACCAAAACGACAAAACTTTTTCATAAAAAGGGGTAGCGGGGACACGTGAACTGCTCGATACCAAGTTTTGAATGAATTTAAAAACTCTGAACAGTTTCAAGAATCATCAACAGCCCCTTTAAAGGGAAAAATTTTACTCTGCAGTCTTACCCACCCCCCTAGACCACATAAAAAATTTACGGGGGAATTCACAAGCCACAAGTAATAAAATCGGGATGAATGATCAAAAGATCGTTTAGGAAGTTTTTGTTAACATTTTTAGTGTCTGACCAAAGTTTCAGTAAAGGCCTCGGGGCCCGATTTCTCCCCCAGCAAAATTTTTTTATTTTAAATTTTATTTGGTACGTTCGGGCATTTTTTTAAAAGTCATTAAAACCAACCAAAGTGGACAGGGTTTGTTAGGAATCAATACAAAATTGCTGGCACCAAGTGATCACTGCACTTTTGGATCAGTGAACGAAAAATAACCCCCAGTGGAATTTGTGCTCCCGTAAATTGGGGGGGAAACAAAAAAAACCTTTTTTATTTTTTCCCATTTCATTTTAACGGGAAAATATTTTTACAAAAGGGGCCTTCATTTTGTCACTGTCGATTTTGAATAAAAACAAAGCTAAAAATTAATAAAGGGGGACGCATCAGTGCATGCAGTGTTTCAAAAATTTAGTAAAAAACTTTTTTAATAGATTTTTTTTCTATAAAGGGATTGACCTCAAAGCATTTTTTTTTAAAAGTTAAAGGGAAAAAACTGAAAAAAATTCAGCCCCAGGGGTTAACCAGTTTTTATAGAATACAACTAAAAATAAAACACCCAAGGAGAAAATTTGGTGGAGGACAATTTTTAGTACAGCACATTAACAGAAAAAAAGGGTTTTGGGGAAAGGGAAAAATTTCCATTTCAAGGTGTGAAAGCTTTCAAGTGTTCCATGCTTGAGAGAAAAAGAGAGAGGGGGGGAGAGAGAGAAAAAGGAAATAGAGAGGGGAGAGAGAAAATTTGATTGTTTTGTTGTTTTCTTTAAATATTTTAAATAGCAAGGATGGGGATTTGGGGGCCAAGCCCTTCAAAACAATCTGCCCGTCATGAAATGTAATTTTTTTCAACATTATCATTCATACAGACAATTCAACATAGCAACATTGTAACCCCTTAAACAAAAAATTGAAAAGCAAACTAATTTTAAATTAAAAAAAGTAAAGAAAACTTTGGGGGTGAAACAGAAGGAAAAATTTTCAAAAAAAACAAAAAGCAAGCAAACAAAACAAGAAGAGAGAGAGAGAGAAAGGAAATGTTTGAATGTTTTTGTGTGTGGTGGTGGTAAAAAAAGAAAAAAAAAAAAACCCCCCTAAAAAAGGTGGGATTTGTATTTATACACAAGTATAACTGTTCAAAAGTCAGACTGTGTGACCCCATGGGGTTTTTTGATCAATTTGGGGATGTAAAATTTTGGGAAAATTGAAAACGATGTCGCTTTTAAGAACCAGAAACCAAACCCCAAAAGGGCATTTCCCCAATTTTCCTTTCCCGAGATATTTTGGAAGTTCCTGTATTCATTGTTTTTTTCATGACAGGATAACAGGAGCACACTTCAGAAGATTACCCGGGGAATTTTCCTTCAAACCCCCAAAACCCCCCTTTCAGTGCGTGGCGTTACTCCGGTCCCAGAGGGAAAAAAAAAATGGGATTGAGCAAATTTAAAAACTTTAAAAACCACCAACCCAAAATTGAAATTTTATCATTGTCATCCATTACCTGGATCCATCTCCCCCATAAATCACCATTGTAAATGCTTTCCGTTGGGAAAAGGGTATTCTCTCGAAAGTTTTTACCATTTTTGTTACTTATCAAATCAAAAATGAAAAAGGGTTTTTCTGAGGAAAAAAAAATTCTGCTATAAAGGCAAAAATTTCCTGTATACATTACTTAAAAAAAAAAAACAGTCAAAAAATCTGTTTGTGTGAAATTGATGGGTAAAGTAAATGGGTCCACCGTCCCCCCGTGAAACAAAGGGCAATTTTGGGGTAATTATTAATCATTATTTAAAGAAATTTTTCATTATTTTTTGTATTTTTGAGTTAAAGGAAAATTTTGATACAAAACCCAAAATACAGGAATCAGTGTTTTGTTTTTATTTTTTTTTTCATTGTTACGCCCCTTTTCATTTTGGACGTTTGGAGAGAAATGGAATCTGTTCTTTAAATTTTTTTTTTTCACACAGGATTGGGAGAGCTTGTAAAAATGGTTTAGTGATCATTGTTTTTTTTCAAGGTTTGGGAAATTTAAGGGATATTTTTCTTCCAAATGATATTGTAATTTTAATATTTCAGTTACTAAATCGTGGTTCCCCGGGGTAACAAGGGAAACCCTTTTCCCCATGTAACAAGGGGCCCCCCCACTCATTCAAGCAATACTTCAAGAAAAAAACACCACAGCAATACAGTTCCAACAAGTTTTTATTTCCCCCATGTTTCAGCAGTTTTAGAATTTTTTGAAACCCCCCGACTTTCCAGTCTCGAAAGAAAATTTTTAAAAATGGGAACAAGTTCAAATTCCCCGTCTTGGATCTTTTTTGAAATCACGTTTTAAAATCAGCTGGATCCGGGTAGTAGAAGATCTTTTGTCTTCCAGGAAGGGCCCCAAGAAAAAGAAAGTCAAAGGGGTCTGTGTTTGGCCACACTAGGAGAGGGGGGAAAAAAATTTTGACTTGCTGAGAATTGGAGTTCTTTTCCCTTTTTTTTTTTGTGTGGGTTTAAAATTAAAGTCAATTTAATACTGTTTTTTATTTTCTACCCAAAACATGAAAAAAAATTTTTTTATGCTAACAAAAAATTAACTTTTTCCCTTTAAAAACTGGTATTTTAGTAAAACATTTCCCCCCCAAAAAATTGCTGCACTACAAAAAATTTTCCCACATAGAATTTCAAAGGGTTTAAACGTAAAAACAAAAAAAAACGTGCAATGTTTAAAAGAAAGCCAAAATTTCAAAGCATTAAATTTCCCTGAACGTAAATTTTTTTAAAAATTTTAAAACACAAAAACAGAAAATTTTAAAAATTAATTATGAAACCCACTTATAAATAATTTAATTTAAAACCAAGTCTTTGAAACTATGTAGCAATTCATGGGGTTAAAGGGGGACGCCATCCCCACATGGTGGGCTCTTTTTTGTTGGTTTGTAGAAAAAATTTTACATAATTTTTGAAAAATCACACAGAAAAGAAATAACATTTTAAGTCATTTTTTTTCGTAAAAAACCGCGAAAACCTTTTAAAATAAATAAGTTATTTAGAGTTTTTTTTTTTTTCAAAGTAAACACTGATCACCAAAAATTTTTTAAAACAAAATCGAGACGTCGCCCAAAAAAGGGGTCTGCAATAGCGCAGTGCCCAATTTAAAGGGTTTTTTTCAAATTTTCATAATAAAAAAACATTTGGGCAAAAATTAATGAACCCTTTTTCAAAAAACATTAAATATAATTGTGCCCCACAAAACCCGTTATTGTATGGTAAACAACAATTAAATCGAACATAATATGGTAAGAAAAGCCCAACAAAAAAATAAAGGGGGTGTGTGAAAAGGGTTTAAAGTTCGCATGTGAAGGCACATTTAGTGGACAAAGCAGAAAAAATTTTTGACAAAAACCCCCAAAAAATTCAGTCTTTAATATATTCCCAAAAAAATACCCACTGAATTAAAAAATATGGGAAAACGAGTGCAAAAAAAAGAAAACTTACCTTTAGAACTTTGGAAAGGCCCGGGCGATCACGAACGAAAAAAATTAAAACTGTCGGACACCACACACCAATTTTCGGATTCTCGCGCCTTTCCTTCCCCCAATGGGGGAAAGGTTTGGGGAAAACATAAAGCATTTAAAAAAAACCCCCGGGGTTTCCCCCCTAGTTACTCCCTAAAAAAAGGTTTTTTGCGGGAAATATTCCCCCCAAAAATATTTTCCGGGGTTCTTAAAGTATCGCGGGAAAATGGGCCCCCATGTCCCCCGTCGGTTTAAAAAAATCGTTTTTTTGTAATTAAACAAAATAAATGGCGATACACAAAAAAAAGAGAATATTCCCCTGCAAAAAATTAAACTCTCAAAAACCATTTGGTTTTGGGAGTAAAGCATTTTTCATATTTCGCTCCGCCAATTTTTTTGCCCGAATGGAATCGGGGAAAACCCTGCGAAAAAGCCGAAAAACCCTTTCCAAAATTTTTTTTCGTTTTTTCCTAAGTACAAAGGGGATGAAGGGCCCCATATCTTTTTAAATTTTTAAAAAAATACTATGCTTAATCCTTTTTAAAGTTTTTTAAACCCTCTTTCTTTTTGCTGGCCGATTGATATTTTTGTTGTTTGTTTAGATCGGGTTTTTTTAATTTACAAAATGGCTGTTACGAACCCCCCAAATTTGAACCAAAAAGTTGGGGAAAAAAAAAACGAGGGCAATAAAACCAACCCCTGTCATGCAGGTTTTTCAAACAGTTTTCAAAATTTGGGAAAGCATTAGGTGCAAATTTTAAAAAATTGTTTAAAATTTAAATTTTTCCCAGGCTTTTACATCGGCCCCCCTGCGTGGTATAACTTTTGAAGAAAAGACCCCCCTTTTTTTTGAAAAACCCGTTTTTGTTGTTTGTTTTTTGTTGTTGGTTTTTTTTTTTCCGGAAATTATACTGTCACAGAATGTGGTTTCTAAAACTTCCTGTTTAAATTTGAATTTAGCCAAAAAAAAGGGTTTGGGGTAGCTATTTTTTCCCGATTTTACATTTGGGGTAAATTGCAGATTTAGTAAGTGTTCTACTTTAACTTCTATTTTGTTCCTAATTTTAAAAGAAGGTTGGTTGTCCCCCATGTCTGTCTTCAGGTTTTGTGGTGTTTTTTTAAATGTTTTTTGACTGTACATTGTGTCTTCAGTAATAATTAAAAAGGTGAGTTTAATCCACAATTTTAAAGGGGAAGGGTTAAAAGTGTACTTAATCCCCTGAAGGGGCTTTTAACATTGGGTTTCCCTGCGAAAAGGGACGCCTGAGTTTCCCCTTTTTTTCAAATCAGAAGAAAAAGTCCCTGTAGGCATCACATATTCCCGACATCACTTTGGAAACGCAATGATTTGGCAAATTTTGGGACAAGTTCTCTGAATTCGAAATGAAAATGAAAATTTTTTAAAGGGGGAAAAATTTGGGGGTGCAAATTGCAATACCAACTTTTTTAGGCAGCAGAAAACAGCGTTCTTGGCCTTTCACACAAATGAAGATTACTATATTCTGTTTACTAAGAGGGAAATCCCGTTGTCATGGAGCTGTTTTTTTCATGACTTTTTGGTGTAGGATAAAATGATTTTTAAAAGGGGAAAGACATTGGCAAATTGTCAACTCTTGCACTTTGTGGGTTTTTAAGTTTTTAAGGAAGCTGCAGTAAAAATTTTTTTGTGAAATTTTAGGAATGGGTAATTTAAAAATTTCAAACTTTTAAAAAAGACCAAGATTTTAGTGTTTTTACAGACCATCCATTTGGAAATTTTAAAAAAAGTCGGGAATTTGGGTTTTAGTGGGATATTAAAATTTTAAAAACCCAAAATTTATTTTGTTGAGTTTTGAAAAAGATGAGGTCAAAAATTTAAAATAATTTCCAAAATGATTTTTTAAAAGGGTTTTTAAAAAATTTTCCCTTTGGGAATTTTTTAAAAAGAGGCAAGTGAATTTAAAATTTTTTTGTTTAATTCCAGATACTGTGTTTAATTATTAAATGTTTGCTTTTAAAGTTATTATGAATACAGAAAAAAAAAAGAAAAAAAGGAAAGAAAGGGAAAAAGCCCCTGACTGAGAATAGATTTAGCACTACTTTGGTTTTCCCTTTTGTATTGAAAAAAAAAAAAACAAGAAACCAAAACTTTATTACTTTCAGATGGTTTTTAAAATGTTTTAAATTTTTTGTATGGTGCCCTCTGTTAAGTTTTTATTTCAAAAATGCAAAACTTGAAAATATTTAAACAAAAAAAACAAAAAACTATCTTTTCCCTTCCAAAGGGTGTTTTAGCCCGGGGTTTTAAAAAAATTTTTTAAAGGAAAAAAAAATGGTTTGCATGGTGACAGAATATGTTTGCCCTAAATAACATGCATTTTGTATTTTTAAGCAGAAAAAAAGGTAAAGTTTTTTTGGGGGACATATCTTTAAGGGTTTACGGGTTTTGCATAGATCTATTAAAAAGGGGACACATTTTCCCTTTTTTTTGAACTAATGATAAAATTGCTTGTATGGGTTTTAAAGAAATTTTTTTTCTTTTACTAATTATCTGAAGTACATAATTAAATTTATTTGCAGCAAAACACACACACACACACAAACCCCCACACAAAACACACACAAAACCCCAAAACACACACACATTTCACACACACATCTACCTTAGCTAACCCACAACCCACACACACACAAACAACCAACACACACACACCACACACAACTCAAACTGTTTTTCGGGCAATCTGTGCAATTAATACACACGACACACACAAACAAAACACCACACCAACCCCCACACTACACAAACACAGACACCTCGTACACACACAAAACATACCCAAAACCCCCCCACAAACCCCCAAACCCCCACACACCCCCCAAAAAAACACCACACAAAAACCCACACCCACACCCCCCCCCAAAACACACACGAAGGGAAGCCGCACGCACGCACGCAAACCCCGCACGCACGCAAACAACCAACACACCAACAAACACCACACACAAAACACCCAAACACAAATATGCCCTCACACTTTTTAACTCAAACTTTTGGGATCTGGGCAAAACTCTACCCCTTGTTTCAAGTTTCCAAAATTTTTTGGTAAACTTGATTTACAGGGGTTTAAAAAATGGAAATTGGGTTGGTTGGGCATGACGAGGTGAGGGGTTTTAGAGATGGATGGTTCCGTTTTGTTTTTTGTGTGGGGAAGGGGGGGGGGAAAGGGGGTGGGGGGGGGGGGGAGCACAAGACATCCATGCAGTGTGTTTTGTGTTGAGTTCCATACAAGGTTTTTGGCCCTTTTTCATTGTGAAGTGTTTCAACATCAGAATTTAAAAAACACTCAAGAAGCGCTTTATCATCGATTAAACATTTTCATTTTCATGGTAAATTTTTATCACTTTTTTGTTGTCACTTGGGCTTTATTATTGTGGTGGGGTTGTTTTTTTATTTTTGGGGGGGGGCTTTGGGGGGTTTTTTTTGTTTTGGGGGTTTTTCTTCCCCTTTTTTGTGAACTATTTTTGGGAGAATGCCCCTTTCAAGACTTTCAAGACAATATGCAACAGAATCTGGGAAACCGGAGAATGGCCTACTCCCTGGACGCAGTCACTTATCATCACGCTACCAAAGAAAGGCAACCTACAGCAATGCCAAAATTATCGCACGATTAGCCTCATCAGCACACCAAGCAAAGTTATGCTGAAAGTAATCCTGAATAGACTGAACCCACAAGCAAAAAGATCATCGCTGAAGAACAGGCGGGGTTCAGGCCAGGACGAAGTACCATAGAGCAGATATTCAATCTAAGAATACTGTGTGAGAAGTACAACCAATACCAACAACATCTGTACCACGTATTCATAGACTTCAAGAAGGCTTTCGACCGAGTGTGGCACGAAGCATTATGGGCAACAATGAAACTCTTCAACATCAATGCCAACCTCATCAGAATTATTGAAAGCCTCTACAATAAAGCCACCAGTGCCGTTTTCTTCGGTAACAACATAGGCGAGTGGTTCCGAACTACCGTTGGAGTGCGACAGGGCTGTCTACTGTCCCCCACACTTTTCAATGTCTTCCTTGAGAGAATTATGACCGATGCGCTAGAAGACCATGAAGGAACTGTAAATATTGGAGGGAGAACCATCACCAACCTCCGTTTTGCCGACGACATAGATGGACTAGCTGGAAACGAACAAGAGCTAGTGCACCTGATCAACAGGCTCAACAACACCTCTGCTGATTATGGCATGGAAATAAGTGCGGAAAAGACAAAGATCATGACTAACAACCCAATCGGCTTTACCCAAGACATAACCATCAACAGCAAAAAGCTTGAGCCAGTCAACACATTTAAGTACTTGGGGGCAACAATCTCAGATGAAGGATCAAGACCTGAAATCATCTCAAGAGTCGCTCAGACCACAGCCACGCTATCTAAGCTAACGCCTCTTTGGAGAAACAAAAACATCTCCATCAGCTCAAAGATTAGACTGATGCGATCCTTAGTCATGGCGATATTCTTATATGCTTGTGAGTCATGGACGTTGAAATCAGACCTCGAGAAAAAGATCCAAACAATGGAAATGAGGTGCTTCAGACGACTCCTTGGCATCTCATACAGAGATCACATCAGCAATGTGGAAGTTAAAAAGCGCATCGAGAATGAAATTGGTCCATATGTCGATCTCCTAACCTCAGTAAAAAGACGCAAATTGAAATGGTACGGACACATCACACGATCAACAGGCCTTGCCAAGACAATCATGCAGGGCACAGTACCAGGACAAAGGCGAAGAGGTCGACAAAGGAAAAGATGGGAAGATAACATCACGGAGTGGACAGGCCTGCGGCTGAGAAATACATTGCGGAGGGCAGAGAACAGAGAGGAATGGAGAAGGATGGTTGTCACTGCTTCAGGGGTGCCCCCACGGACCGACGTCTAAGGGATCAAGTCAAGTCAAGTCAAGTCTTTCCACTTTTTAGTGAACTATTTTTGGCAGAATGCCACTTTCAAGACTGGGATGGCACCACTCACGCTGATGTTCATAAACAGGATTTGGGTGTTCCGCAAAGGAACACCCTGTCTTCTGCCCTCTTTAGCATAAAATCAACAACATTGTCAATTCAGTTCAGCAGGATTCGAGTGCTCATTGTTTGTAGATGATTTTGCCCTCTATGCCAAGTGTTCAGCTAGGCTACAGCTTTTTGAGGATATAATACATCTGTGGGTGGAGAAAAATGGCTTTACCTTTCCAGCCACTAAGGCCCGGTGCACTGACTTGGCTTTACCTTTCCAGCTACTAAGACCCGGTGCACTGACTTGGCTTTACCTTTCCAGCTACTAAGATCCGGTGCATTCACTTTCATAACTTTGGCCAGTTCTTTGCTGATCCTGAAATCCAAACAGGGAAATCTTTGATTCTAGCTGTAAAAGAGGCCAAATTTCTGGGAGTTATTTTTGATCAAAAACTCAGCTTTCTTAGTCACATTAAACACTTGAAAACTTCTTGTCAGAAAGCTCTGAACATTCTGCAGGTCATAGCACACACTGACTGGAGCGCTGAAGAGAAAACTTGCTGCACCTTTACATTGCCTTGGTCCATTCTAAACTGGACTATGGCTGTGTTGTGTACAGCTCTGTGAGACCCAGTTACCTGAAACACTTGGATCCCGTTCTGCATCAAGGCTTGGTCTCTGTCTTGGAGCATTCCACACCACCCCAGTGTACAGCCTGCGGAGGGCTTGGTCTCTGTCTTGGAGCATTCCACACCACCCCAGTGTACAGCCTGCGGAGGGCTTGGTCTCTGTCTTGGAGCATTCCACACCACCCAGTGTACAGCCTCGGAGTGGCTTGATCAATTTT
>JAFLJL010004825.1:5000-15457 GCA_018398815.1 Conus ventricosus
GCCCCCCTGCTCTTCACTGACTGTTTACACAAGAACCTCAGCTGACCGAGCATTTAGCACTCACTTGGGGCCCGAGGTCGTAGTGGTTACAACCCTTCCCCTTCGCCACGGGGCAGGTCCGAACTCTCTCCTAGGTGTTGTTTGTCATCTGACCACTCCGGCCGCGCCGTGTTAATTGGTCAATTACCTATTTGTATACCACGTACAATGTCCCTTTGTCTCCAAGAGTCTAATGCCTTTTGGAGGCTTCACGCTCCTTGACAAATTTCCCCCCACTCGAAGACAATGCCCTGCATTGGCTAAAACTTAACATTCAAGGAGATGAAACTCTCATAATTTTCCCATTTAAACCAGTGCTAATATCGGCCTCTCATAAGCCTACTTACCCCAGAGAACGCACGCAAGATTTGTCTTGCAACAAAAATTATAGAGAGAAATCAATACATACACACTATCAAAGCAAATATCAACATAAATCTGAAATCTCCACCAGCTCAAAGTCGTGCGGCCATAAAACCATTATGTTCTACGGAAATTCTCTCCCCTTCTCTCATACACGTGGCCTGCAACCAGCCACGTCACGCATACGCTACACTGCACAAGACACACGCACCCACAACCCGACTTTTCGCCCGACCATTTTATTTTGGCCTACGGCCCGTCACTCTTTTCTTCACTCACTGACCCACGTTGTCGTACGGCGCGACACGTGTTGCAATGTGCACAGAAACGCCTGGGATCACCAAAGGATACCGGGCCAGTAGTATTCTCGCGTCACTGCTTTTTGTGGCCTTCTTACCGAGATGGCCCGAGGCTGACGTCACATGTTTTTTTTGACATCACCGCCTTTCTGTGCTTTGTAGGCACAACAATCTGTCTTTTTGTCTTCCCCGAACTCAAGTGAGTGAACGTTCGGTACAAATACCCCATCCTTTATCTCAAAACCGATTGTCCCTTCCTTAACACGTTTCTTCTGCCTTGTATGAGCAAAACGAACAGCTTTCTGAGCGAGTGATCGCCCTTTTGTTCTGCCCCAAAGTGAGTGCGGTAGGTCTCACTGGACACGCTTTTCCTCACGTGATTCCTTTTCCCTGATTCAACACAGAAATCCCGGTCTGGGTCTCCGTACCCACGTGCTCCTGGGATGTTTCCGATACCAAATCATACGGCGGCTTCGGAACAGCCAAAGCCTGTACACGTTCCACTATAAAATGGTGTATCAATGAACACCAGTGCCGTTTTGAATTCTGCTACTGTTCCATCTATTTGTCTACACCTGTGTTTTTCCTGTGAATTGTCCCTTCTTAACCAGGGACTCCTTCACCATGACACCAGTGCACCCAGAGTCTCTAATGACATTAACCACATTTTCCCCCACTCTGCCTTTGTGCACATCCATGTTATCGCCTGAATCGGTGAACACAAAAGCACAATCCAGACAAAATAACACTGTCATCTTGTTCATGTTTTTCTACCTGCCTCTCTCTTGGCCTGATCCTCATTGCTGCAGCTTTCTGTGACTTAAATATACAATCCCTAGCCAAGTGCCCTGTCTTATTGCACAGAAAACGGTACGCTCATTCCTAGCCACGTGCTATTGTTTTTCAACCTTGTTTGCTCACGTGACGCTGTGGGCCTACGGGTGTTACTGCTGACTCATTGCGTGAGTCATGTGCTGGCCTGCTATCCTCTGAATATGCTTCCAGGCTTTCCTCTTGTTCAGGAAATCACGCCTCGCTTCACGGTAAAGTTTCAGCTGTCTCAAGTACCTCAGCTATTGTGGTTGCACCTTTTTCCTTAAGTGGATGGTGAGGCCCGTCCCACAACCATCAAGTATCTGTTCCTTCATCACCAGTGTCTTGAGGCCTTCAAAATCACTGTCCACTCCACTCAGTTCTACCCACTTGTTGAAATAGTGGTCCAGTCTAAACTCCGAACTGAGTGTATGTCTCACCCTGTTCGATTCTCGCCTCGCGAAACTTACGCCTAAAACCTTCTTCAGTCAAATCATATGCCTTTAGCACCGCCTGTTTCACCTTGTCAAAAACTCTCTGATCACCTTTGGGTAGGGTGGATACTGTGTGTAACGCACGACCTTCCAAAAAGGCAGACAGGTTTATGCCCAGTTATCTTCGGGGCCCGCCCTCGTGCTCGGCAACCGATTCAAACCGTCTGATATAGGCGTCGATTGAATCAGTTTCTTCTCTGAACAGTGGGAGTTTAAGTCTAGGTGCGCAACTTTGTCTGCGGCCTACTGACTCAGAACTGGTGTCTATTTCACTGCGATTTTTAGACTTTATTCTTTCCAACTCAATTTGTTTGGCTAAAATCTCCGATTCTGCTTCTGCTCCTTGCCCTGGCAGCTGCACTCTCTGCATCTGCTTTTGCTCTGGCAGCTGCACTCTCTGCATCTGCTTTAGCCTTTGACGCAGTGGTTTCAAGTCTAAGTCTCTCTGCCTCAGCGTTTGCTGGGTTCTGTTTGAAGTCGAAGTTTCTCTGCCTCGACCTCTGAGTTTCTTTTAACAGCATCGAGCTGTTCCTTTTCAAACTTCCTTCTTTCAGCCCTTTCTCTCTCTCAGTCTTCTGCTGAGTTTCAATGAATCTACGCAGTTCATCTCCTGTATATCCCGTTCTTTCCCCAAACTTACTAGTTTCTCTATGGGGTAAAACTTTCTTCAGCCATTTTTTTTTCTGATATGTTTTAGCACCACTAAAACAGTTACGCTTATAAACCCGGTAAAAGTTGGTACACAGTTTATCTACTAAACGTCACGAGTACACCAACCAATGGTAGTGTTCCTAACACAAAGGAGCCTTAATCTTAAACCACAGCTTCTGTGAGAGTTAAGACTAGAACCTCGTTCTTCGTTTCTCTGAACGACCTTTGATTAATACAACCACCCTACACACAAGTCAAAAACTCAAACACTCAAAGAACTAAAGGAAATAATTAGAGAGCTAATTAAAATTGCCTTTAGTGGACGCTTCGCCCCAGTACTACCTAGTACTCACTTTGTTTCCCTCCTGAAACTAATTTGGGCCATGCAATCCTGGCAGGCTCGCCACTTTGTCCAGGACGGGGGAAATCGTGATGGTATTGCTAAGTGCACTAAGTTGATGTATTATTAGTCAGGCTTAACACACCCAAAGGGTTTTCTTTGCACTCATACACGCATATGCACACTCATGCGCACACCAAACATTCACCTCTCTCTGGAATGGGATGTCACGCATTCGATTCTTTCCTAACACGACTGAGAACAAGAATACAATTTCTATGCTACTTATAAATTAATCATGAACAATCAATCACACACAATGAAATCTCAAAACATAAGATCAATACTTCCTAATCCCATTAATCATGAACAATCAATCACACACAATGAATAAATCAACACATTAAAAGATCAATACTTCCTAATCCCGGTTATAATAAAATGACTTCTTACCTGGCCAGGTTTTTACACACACAACCACGCTTTCACACCACACCACAGTTCTTGAAAAAAAGTCTCTTCACGTCTTCTTCCGCACTGCTTGATGTGATGCCCTTGGTTGACTGGCTCCAGGCTTCAGGACTGGGTCTTCGTGGTCGTCTCTGGGATCTCGACGTCGAACTCTTCTTCTTCGTCTTCTTCACCCCCCCTCTGGGTTCAAATTCAGTTGTCTGTCTTCACCCACCTCTGGCTTCAAACTTAGTTTTCCTTCTCTTCCAGCTTGTCTTTAACTCTACGACTTAGCTGTCTCTTCTATCTCCCAGACCACGTTCTCTCGACCCTTTCTCTGTCCTGCTCATCCTCTCCTCTTTCTCTCTCTCCTCTGCCTGCTCTCTCTCTCTCTCTCTCTCTCTCCTGGTGTTGTACTCTGGCACGTTGTTCTCCCTCAGTTTATATAGGGGGAAACAAAGGGTTCCCCCTTTAGGCCATGCCTTTGTCCACGCTGCTTCTCAAGCCCCTAGTTCACAAGTACCCTGAATTCTCCACTCGCTACATTCCACACCCTCAGCATTTACACACACCCCTACCTAATTGATTAGCAAACACACTCTTAGCCCCAGAAGGACATCGAACATTCCCGCCGACTTCGGTGGTCAGTTAACACAGTAATTATCTTAAGGAGGGTTACTACAACATCCACACGCATTCGGCCAGCCTGACAATAGAACCAACACAGTGACCCACGGCAATACCATCTGAACAAATCCAAGCCCCCCTGCTCTTCACTGACTGTTTACACAAGAACCTCAGCTGACCGAGCATTTAGCACTCACTTGGGCCCCGAGGTCGTAGTGGTTACAACCCTTCCCCTTCGCCACTGGGCAGGTCCGAACTCTCTCCTAGGTGTTGTTTGTCATCTGACCACTCCGGCCGCGCCGTGTTAATTGGTCAATTACCTATTTGTATACCACGTACAATGTCCCTTTGTCTCCAAGAGTCTAATGCCTTTTGTGAGAGGCTTCACGCTCCTTGACAAAAACCCACCAATATATAAAAAAATAACGGCAAAAAACGGTTTAACGGTTATATAACCGATATACACTTTTGAAACCGGTATTTTAGTCCTCACTGAGCTAAAGCCTGTGTACATATCAAATTTCATCCAAATCGGACAATATGTCAAGAATAACGGTTTATAACAGTCAAATTTTGAAACACTATATAGAAGTGTCATTTGTGTGTGATAACCTTTCTATATACCAAATTTAATTAAAATCCACCTATACATAAGAAATAACGGCAGAATAACGGTTTTTTAACGGTTGTTAATCAATTTTCAGCATTACATCACTTACATATGGACAGAGGCTCCGATTTGTCACAAGATCATCCAAACCGCTTATAAATTGGCCAAGTACTTTCTGAGATATTCCATAAAGAAGAAAAACCGTACAGGCCGTTACAACCGTTAGTAACGGCTATAACGGGGTATACTGAAACATCAGGCATCATCCGTGACCCATAATGAACATACCTGCTAATTTTCATAAAGGTCGGCCAAGTACTTTCTGAGATATTCCATAAAGAAGAAAAACCGTTACAGGCCGTTACAGCCGTTAGTAACGGTTATAACGGTAAACTAAAACATCGGGCATTATTCGTGACCCATAACGAACATACCTACAAATTTTCAGAAAGATCGGCCAAGTACTTTCTGAGATATTCCATAAAGAAGAAAAACCGTTACAGGCACGTTAGTAACGGCTATAACGAGGTAAACTAAAACATCGGGCATCATCCGTGACCCATAATGAACGTACCTGCTCATTTTTACAAAGATTGGCCAAGTACTTTCTGAGATATTCCGTAAGAAGAAAAACCGTTACAGGCCGTTACAGCCGTTAGTAACGGCTATAGTGGTAAACTAAAACATCGGGCATCATCCGTGGCCCATAATGAACATACCTACAAAGTTTCAGAAAGATCGGCCCAGTAGTTTTGTCTGGAGCGAGTGGAACACATTTTGACCACTCACACACACACACACACAGCCACACAGCATTTCTTCGTTCCCATTCTAAAGTACCCCTGTTCTATAAGAACTGGGAGTACAAAACGATTAATTTTCCTCAAAAAGATTTTAAAAAAAAATTTAATCTAATATTCTGGCTCTTGCAGACACATTCATCTTCAAGTATCGAAGATTGAATGGATGCTCAATAGAATAAAGGCGATTCTGTGGGAATCTTCGACACAAGCAAGATAATTGATTATCTATCAGAGCGAGTAGTCAGAAAGAAAAAAGAATCGTTTTGAAAATAGTTTTCTTTTATTATCAGGAACTGCATCCTGGATTAGAAATAGTGTTGTCGCCTGATTGGCCGATCTCATATCATTGCTGCTCGATTGTGCTCGATCTTTCCGTAGAGGAAATTTTTCACGTCTCATCTTTCCCCGTTCCAAAGAGAGGTAACTCTCATGTCATTTGTAACCACATGCTAGAAGTTTCGGCGAAGATGGCGGACGCAAACCAAAACTGGTTAGTTTTTGTTATACTTTCAGTTTTTAACTTTTATGTTGCTTACTTATACACTCAGATTTTTTCATACTCAGACAATTTTGTTTGTGAATTTATCTCATTCAGTAGATCTTTAGAAAGGGAAGACAAGGGTGACAACATGAGACCCAAGTGACTGTCGATGTGAAGCACACAGTCGCCGGCTTGGGCCAGGATCGAGTATTCGCCACGGTCTCTCGAAACATTTTAAACTAAACTGCCTCGCAGAATCATTTTGTGATGATGAAGTTATTTCAAAATTCACTATAATTCTAGTGACTGGCTTATCCTAGTTCAGAATTCATCCAGCCATCTGTTATTCTTTTAAGAGTTTGACCAAGTTTGTCCATTAGTGTATTAATAATGAGGGACCCATTCTTCTTCTTCTTCCAGATGGGGATGTTTAACCTGCCCGTGCCCACAGTCTTCACGTAGACTATTCTGGCACACAGGTTGCATGCATTGTGTATTTTCGTGTAGCCGGTACTCACCCGTCTTAGGACATGAGCATCGGGATCTTTAGAGTCCGTGTAGATCTTAGTGCATGTGACACAGACTAGACCTCGTTTATAGTCCCCCTCCGAACGACTTGAGAATCCAAACCAGCCCTTTTTCAGGCGCCTCAATACAGAAGAAGAATCGAAAAATCCTTTCCCCAACCGGGATCGAACCCGCGATCCCTCGTAAGAGGCGAGTGCTCTAACCTCTGCACTACGGGGCTCCCATGGTTAGGGGGTTCGAGCAAACGGTCGTAACTTGTGCGAACCTGTGATTAGGTAGGACTTTTATTATTCGAAAACCGTATCTGTGCACCCAGCAATAAATAGTGCCTTTTCGAAAACCGTATCTTCTTCTTGTATTTAGGCAGCCAACATCTACAGTCGGACGAATCATCCGCACTGTATCTGTCCACCCAGCAATAAATTAGTGCCTTTTCGAAAACCGTATCTGTCCACCCAGCAATAAATAAGTGCCTGATTCAGTTCAGAGAAGGTTCAAGGCGAGGGAAGGAGGGAAGGGTACCGCGTTCCTCATGCCGTGGTCTAGACATAATGAACCTCTGACCGTTCACTGCGCCTGCAGCCAATTAGGCGCTAAATAGATCAATGGGAACTTTAACTTTTTGTTTGAAAACATATTGTTTGAAAACATATATATTGGCGACCAAAAAGGTACAGAAAGCTGAACTGAGATTGGTGTACAATTTATCTAATTGTTAGTAAACAACAACAAGCTAAGAGAGAAGAAATGAAGAGCTTTGCATTTGCAGATATTCTAACTCGATAGCTATAAAATGCTAGAAATAGAAATTTCAATTATTCAGCATATATTTTAAGTAGGATATTGTGTGCCCGAAGTGATTAGGAAGCTTGTGATGATTTTTCTTTTTTTGGTGAACCAGGACGAATATGAAGTTTGAAATTTGACTTGATATATTTTCAAAAGCTAACACTTGAAGATAAATTGCACAGAATGACGGTGGTAGTTCTTGATAAATTTTCAAAAGCTAAACACGTTGGGATAAATTGTACAAGAGAATGATGTGTAGTTTATTTGATGGCTAGAATTTAGTAGAAAATTGGATTATTCATCATCCTAGCAGGCGATCAACTTTGAACATTTTTTTTTAAATTTTAAATTTAGGTTTGACTTTCCAGCATCTAGTCTGATGTAAATCTTGCCAGAACTCTCAGTTCACATACAGATGTGTATATTTCAAATTTCAGAATTAAAAAATACTAACTGAATATTTTTGGACGTGCCTGACTTTCAAACCCGTAATTATCATGTCATTTTTTTCATAAGTTCACCCTTTATCATCATCAAACTTGTTCGAGTGACTTTTACAGTCATTTGATGTAAAAAAGGCATTACGCCATTAGAAATAAGGGCTACCAGACTAAACAGTTCACTCAGTTAAAGAAGGCTACTCACTGTGTGCGTAACTTTCGTCGCAATCCGGCCGACTTCTTCAGCGCAACTGCTGGGTTGAGAAATGGATTCAGTGCACACCGCCATGAGCAAACTCACAACAATGCAACTGAATGAGTGAGGAGTACACTGATGGCAGGTTTTGTCGGCCCCGGTCGCGGTTAAGGGTGGGTTCCTAGTGCGATGTGGACTGCCTCCTTTGCTCCCTCTGGAACCATCTTGCTTCTCTGTCGAGCACTTGCAGATTGTCCTTTTCAAACTGATGTTGGGTGTGGGTCAGATGTTACACCCACTGGGGAGGACTCACGTTTGTGTTCCTTTAGTCTCTTGTGCAGGTTGCGCTCAGTTTCAGCAATGTAACTATGGTCACAGTCCTGGCAGTCTATCTTGTATATCACCCCTGATTTGTCCAATTTGTCTGTTTTGTCCTTGGGGTGGACTAACTGGCTTCTGATGGTGTTGGTGGGCTAGGCGTGGACACTGACTCCCAACTTTCTGATCTTCCTGCTGAGAGCTTCAGTGATGCCACTGACGTACGGCATGGAGACTCCCTCTCGAAGGGTCTGCCCATTCTATGGAGGGGGTGGGGTATGATTTTCTTGCCCCCTGGGATATCCCAGGCCCACTTCTGGTATCCCGATATACTTAACACTTCTTGATGTGCTGCACCTCCTCTTCCCTAGGGGTGTTGTTGGAGCAGATGGTCTTCGCTCGGTGGATGAGGCGCGAGTAACTCCCAGCTTGTGTTCCAGTGGCTGGTGACTGTCAAATTGAAAATTTACTGGTCTGTGTGGGTCGGCTTTCTGTAGACGGAGAAGGCGAGGCCTGTCTCTGTCTGGGTGATGCAGGTGTCCAACATCGCGATACTGCCGTTCTCTTCTTCCTCGTAGGTGAACTTGATGGCAGGGTGTTGGTTATTGAGATGGGTCGTGAAGTCTTCGACCGCTGATCTTTTTAGCACAGTCATGGTGTCGTCCATGTAGCAGCCCCAGTAGCGAGGAGGGTGTGGATCGATGCCAAGGCTTTTCTCCTCGAAGTCTTCCATAAAAAGGTTAGCTACAATAGGACTCACAGGGACCCCATGGCTGCACCCTCGTCTGTTGGTAGAACTGTCCTTCAAAGGTAAAGTAGGTGTGTTGAGGCAGCAAGATAGCAGATCACAGATATTCCACTGATAGGTTGGTGCGCTGCTGAAGGCTGCTGTCGTCCTGCAACCTCCATCTGATGATGTTAATGCTGTCCTTAACAGGGACACTGGTGAACAGTGCTGTGACGTCATAGGACACCAAAATCTCATCAGGCGTGGTACAAACATTGACAACTTCTTCACCAGGTCTGCACTGTTGGCAATGGAATGTTCCGTCTTTCCTACCAAAGGCGAGATGTCCTCAGCGATGCGGGCCGTCTCATACATCAGGGATCCCCTAGATGCAACAATGGCACGGAGGGGTACATCTCTCTTGTGCACTTAGGCAGTCCATAGAACTTAGGCACATCCGTAGCTGAGGGGTACAGTCTGCGGTACTGTTCTAAAGAGAGTTCTCCTGACTTTTGTAGGCCTTGCAGTAGTTTGGTCAGGCATGCAGTATACTTGCTGGTGGGATCTCTGTTCAGAAGTGCATTAGAAGTTTGAAGGTTGCTGTAGTTCTTTTTTTTTTTTTTTCCCTTTAGACTTTGCATGTCACAGTGCCTCAAAAGTGCAAAAATGGATGAGGACTAGGACTGCATATCACAAAGCAAAGAACTTTTATAGTGAAGTATTTGACTGGACCATCAGGCTATTGTCAGAGCTCACAAGCAATGAGATGGCTGCATCGCTTCATGCTAAATATAAAAAATGGGCGACTTGTTGAAGTTCCCTTGACTTGTGATTTGAAATCTCCACCACCATTAAAAAAGGAAAGAAAAAAAACTTAAGGAAGAGATTCTTTTGGAGAGAGAGAGAAAGGGGGATGGGGTGGAAAGGAAGTTGCAGTCACTGCTGTTTTGGTTGTTTTTGTTGTGTACCCCCTCTGCCTATACTATTGCTACAACTGCGGTTACTGTTGAAGTGTTCATTTTCCAGTCAGGTTTATGCTTGGGTACATATAATCAGGGCTTTCCATTACAGTGAGACTACAAACGGTGCTGCACATAGAGGCATGTGGATGCAGAAAATATTGAAGGCATTGGGTTCAACAATGTAGAATTACTAGAAGGTCTAACTCCAAGTTCTCTTCATTGCCATCAATCCATGTGGAATCATTGCAATCAACAGTCCTTCGGGACCACACTTTTGTTCTCAGTTTGAACAGTTTATCCCTGAAAGTTTCTTTCAAGGTCACACTTAACTTTCTAGAGGTGTATCAAAAACGAAGTCAAAATTGAGAACAATTTGCTTTTATAAAGCTGATTTGTATTGAGCGATTTTGCAAATATTCCCAAAGTTTTTGCTCAAAAAGCAGCCCAAAATTTTTAAAAAAAATTTGCGTACTTTTTCTTTTTTAACCAAAATTTAAAAAGGTTTTTGGGGGAACCAAAATTTTTCG
>JAFLJL010004826.1:0-14492 GCA_018398815.1 Conus ventricosus
AGGGCCAAAGGTTACTTACACGAACCTTATTCGTGTTTCAGCCTTCACCCTGCACCTTCCCTTCACCGTCACCTTACCCTTCACCTTCAACTTTCACCCGTGAGGTGGTTGAAGATGGCCATGGTGTGGGGAACACACCGGTAGTTCAGCCCCAGCAAGTACCAACTCCAGGGAGAGGAGTTGGAACTCGTCATTTCTCAAGAGACAGAAGAAGTCGAGGAAGAGAAGTCGAGACTTGTATCTCCAGGACAGGAGAATTCGAGGGGGGCAGTGTATTGTCTCAGAGAGACAGGGAATTGAGAAAGCATGGAAGCTTTTACTTGAGGCAGGCAGGTCCTCAGTGATTACGGGAGTTATGTATTCTCCTGGTCCAGATTTTTGGGATAACGGAAGGTGAAGGCCATGGCTTTATAGAAGCGGAACTAAACTATTTTGTCTCTCGGTGAGAAGAGAGATACATGTGTGAAGATTGATTTGTCTCTCGGTGAGAGGAGAGATACATGTGTGAAGATTGATTTGTCTCTCGGTGAGAGGAGAGATACATGTGTGCAGATTTATTTGTCTCTCAGTGCGGAGAGAGATCCATGTGTAAAATCTGTTTACAAGATGTTGATGTGAATTAGTAAAGTGTTTTCCCTGAAGGAGAGGGGGAGAAGAAAAACATTCGGTAGTGGGCCTTTTGGTTGACTGGAAAGATTGCGTGTGCGTATGGAGTAAATGCTGTCATGAATGCGGGTATGCAAAAGTGACAGTGTGACAGTAATACAGTCATATATGACTGACAGTCTACTTACCTATCTAATGTTCCCCCAAATAACTTTTGATCATTAATTGATTGATCAAACTCTTCTTTTTGCTTCTTTAACATCAATTTGTATTCTTTTTCTTTCCCTGCTATAAGCTTCTCGTTTTCTGTACGTGTTTTCTTTGAAGCGAGATTGAATATCCGTAGTAATCCTCCGACTGTTTTCTTCTTTTTTAACACACTCTTTATCATACCAATCATTTGTCTTTTTCTAATTTCCCATTACTTTGATCAAGCACGCAGCAGCGCTGCAAAGCGATTTGATCACCAATTTAATGGAAGTATTGCTTCTTCTTCTTTGCGAACGCCGTGGTCTACACGGTCAGTCCAGCCCTCGTGATGAATAGTGCCGTTTTTTCCCAGCTCCTGTAGACCGTCGTACAGCTTCGTTATTAGAGCTGTCTCTGTTGGCCACAACTCTCTCCTTGTCTGTTCATGCAATGGGCATTTTTGGAGCAAATACTCCGCTGACTGTTCTTCATGCCCACAAGGACAGGCTGGAGAAGGCACCACCTTGACCTTGGGTACAAGTGACTGTTAGGTCTCTTGTGCCCGGTGCAGAGCCTCACCAGTATACTTTGTTGCTCTCTGGACAACAAATGATAATCATCCCCGGGTATCCTGGGTATTGGGATAGTCCGGATGATGCTTCACATCTTGCTGTAGGTGATACTGCTCCCTTGAGCACCCTCCTTGCCAGGTGATCAGCTAACTCGTTGCCTGGAGTAGGCTGGAACCCACTAGATCACCACTCTTTTGTCAGTAGTAACTTTCTGCAGTGCTGCGCTCAGGCTTGGGAGTTTGCTGTTCTGAAATGCCTGCAGGACAGAGAGGGCGTCAAATAGGAAGACAACCTGACAGGTATTACTGTCTGTGTTCTGGATGATGGAGGCAGCTTGCAGGAGGGCTTGTTCTTCAGCTCTGTAGTTTGTGCAGTGCTTTCCTGTTGCAACACTGCAAACTGTGGTCTCTCCACTGGGGAATTTGGCAAGGACGCCTGCTCCTCCGTCTGCCACAGCATTAGTTGCTGAACCATCTGTATAAACGTGATTCGACGCCTCCTGGGGTAACGTTGCGCTATCATGGCAAGAGTGAGGATCTGCTTTATTTTCTCGTCCTTTCCGTCCACAAGGATGAGATAAGTGACAGTGGCAGAGACCCTGATGTCGGACTCGTCTGATCCCCAGAATCCGGAATGTTTTAGGGGCAGTGGGGCAGTATGTCATTTGGTAGTTTGTCATGATACTGTCGAGACAGCCTGTTGCTCTCACGGACGAAACTACTCCTCTTCAAACGAAGCCACCCGTTTTCTTTTCATTGGATGATCAGAGAGATTTTGAAATTTTCTTGCCTGCATCATTATCTTGGCTTTTGTCCGCTGGTTCAAAGGTTGAATGCCTGTAAGTCGTTCCAATTCCTTGATGAGCGTTGACCTAATTGCTCCGGTGATAATGAGTAGGACCTGATTGTTTACTTTATCCAGTGTTTGCTGGGTTGTCTTTGAGCAAGTCGACCGGGCTGTGGAACCATATTCAAGATGTGATCTGACTGAACCCTGGCAGACAGTTTTCAGTATTCTCTCGTTAGCTCCTCACGTGGTGCCTGCCAACTTGCGTAGAATTGCCAGTTTCCTTCTAGCCTTTGCCTCTACCTTAGCGATGTGTGGCTTCCAGGTCGCCCTTCTGTCAAAGGTGACACCAAAATATGTAGCTTCTTCATCCTCCTTAAGGGGTTCACTAAGGTGAGGGCCCCCGTTTTCGGTTTGTGGAAAAGGGTAAAGGTGCGTAGAAGGTGTCCTTATTTTTGTTGTGCACCATTCATTTCCTTTGCCCGCATTTCGCCAAATCTGCTGCTTGTTGCATAGGGCGGTGGATTGATGCATGGTCTTCCTTGCACCACACCCCCAGGTCATCAGATAGAGTGCGTCTTGACCCTTAGGCATCTGTGACACAGATCGTTGATGAAAAGGGGGAAGTGAGTTGGGGATAAACCCCCCTTGGGAACCTGACGCAGCAAAATTTTTCTTGCTATTTTCTCTGCCCAGAGGCTCTTGCTCTGCGTTTGAGGGTAGGATTTGACCCACTTGTACATTCATCAGTGCTAAATTTCCTCACAGCTTGACAGTGTCCCTCCACCAGATTTGTTAAATTCCTTTAGGGGTCATCCAGGGGGCAAAGGAAATTTCAACATTAGTTCTAATTTTGGGAAAGCATTCTGTAAGTTAGAGAAACAGTAAAATGTGTTTTTTGGGTAAAACCGCTCTAAACCTTTTCGGCGGTTGACCCGAACACACATTTTACTGTTTCCTGATAACCCTCACATTTTCTCTTTCAAAACCAAAAAAAAAACGTCCCTACAAAAAACTATGTTAGGAGCCCTTTTTTAATATAATTTACAAAATTTTTCAGATTTCAGTTTTTGTTAATCCTGTTTTTTTCCCGATCATTTTCAAAAAACATCTTTTTTCGCGCAAACTTTTAAAATGGTCTCTGTCTTTCTGTGAAAAAACCTCAGTTTTTAAAAAGTTCTCTAAAGTCTTTTAAAACGGGTTATTTTTTGACATAAAATAAACTATTTTCCTGCATGTCTTCCGTGAAGGGCCCAGTTTTGACAAGTGTTTTTTTTTTAACAGCCCTTTTTTCCCCCACAGTCATCTATAATAATTGCTGCGTTCCTTAAAAAATTTATAAAAGAATTTTAAACACTCCTTAGCTTTGCTGGTCAACAAAAAATATTGTCTTTTCTGTCCAAAAAACCTTTAATAAATGCTTTGTTAAATTCAAGCGTTGGACAGAAAATTACAATATAGCAAATAAAACGATAAACGTTTGAAATTGTTGGGGACAAATATTTTTTTCCCAAAACCCCAGTTTCCCCAAAATTTTAATGAAAATGGGGGTTTTTTGTCAAAATTTTTAACTGCCCCATAGTTTTATAACAGAACTTAATCAAATCCGTTATTTTTTTTATCATGCTTCCATCAAAACTTGTTTCGATAATAAAATCCAAAAGGGGTTAATGTTAGTTAAACCAATTAGTGCGTAAGTTGTTCTTTTTTAATAAAATTGATTTTTTTGCTTTTTTGTTATGCCTTTAAATATCCTCCCATTGTGAAGAATGCGACAGAAATTTTTAAGACTGTCAACGCTAATTTTGCCACTAATTAAAATTTCCTTTAAAAGGCGTCACTAACGCCCACAACCCCACCCCTCTCCTTATCTTTTAAGCAAAAATTTTAAAAAATTCATTTAAATGTCCCAAATTTTTTATTTGCGGATAAAACTGTTTTTTTGTAGAAGCACCCCTTTTAAAACCTTTTCTTTTTCTTGGAGGATGTATTTTTTTTCCCCCATCGGCTTTTTTAAATCTCTTTCCGACTATTTCGCCCGGAAAAAAAGATTACTGTAAAGGACCAGAGTTGAAGCTTTTTGAAACTTTTTGACGGCCAAAAAATGAAATGGGTTTTTGAATTCAAATTTTATTTCCCTTTCAAATATGGTTCCAAGTGCCATTTGAGGTCAGGTTTTTCGAACTATTTTATATTCATAGGCCAAACATTTTTTGCTTTGATTCGGTTGTTCTTTTAGGAACTTTTTGCTGTCCCAACCTTTTGCGTTTAATCACCATTTTAGTGTACTCAAACCATACAAAGGCCTTCTCCCCCATTCTGTTCAAAGTCCGCAACGTCTGCAAGGTTTTTTAAATTCTAAAGTAAACCTAAGGGCCCCAAATTAACTCCCGGTTCTTCGGGGCCCCCGCGACTTTTTTTTATACAACTTATTATTTTTTTCCCAAAAAAATGTGCAGGTTACACTTTTTACGATTTCCCTTTTTTGTTGTGATTTTTATTTTAAATGATCCGACCTACAAACTAATTTTTTTAAACTGTAAATTGGGGAATTGTATAATTTCATAATCGCAATTGCGTTTTCCCTAGGGAAGGCCTTAAACATTTTAGAGGGCCTTCCATCTTAATTTTTCATCAGTGTCAGCTCGTCCAAAATGAAATAGAGTAATGAATGTAAGCAAGATCGAGCGGGCTTTTCCCCTCATATGTGTTTTGTCTGGGTAACTCAAAATTTTATGAACCCAGCGCAAAGCCTAACATTTTACCCGCTTTATCAAAATGTAACCTCTTCTTTTAGGCTTAAATGTTAACATTGTTTTTTAGATTTGCTTTGTTAAGTTTGGAGAAATGCAAATTTTATCTTTGTTCTTTAGTGAGCAAAACCCTTTAAAAACCTTAGGTATTTTAAACTGGCTTTTTTTGTTCCTTTTTTGTCAATTTTAAAAATCTATATTCTCCTTGGTTTCATTTAAATTTTAAAACCAACGACTTTGTAAAATTTTTCGGGGAGGCGACCTTTTTGGTTCCGCAATCGTTCTGAACAGATGCCAAAAAACGAAGGACGGTTTTGAGTTGTTTTTGTTACAAAAAATTTTTAAACGAATAAAATGATGCGTTAAAATTTAAAATCAAAGAAAAATATTTGTGGGGCCCGCATACATCTTAAAAATATAACAACTGATACTCTGCATTTTTGTGACCCAGAGGACTCTTTTTCAAAAAAGTGGTACCCCTTTAAACAAATCTTACCCCCTTTTAAAAAAGTACATCCCAAAATGTGGTTCAGTCACCCGATGCGTTTTATCAAAAACCAGTTAAATTTTGCTGTGTTTTGTGCCAACGGGGTGTGGAGTGTCGTATGTGTCACTTAAATCACCAAACCCTTTGGTTAGGTAGTGTACAGATTTCTTTCTATTACACCTTCGACGTATTTTGCTGAAACTGAAAGACCTTTCCCAAATGACAAAACGTTTAATCCATTCCAACGAATAGACTGAGGTTTTTTGAAGGTCTGTAACGAATCAATTTTAAATTTTAAAGACAGCTTTAGACAAAAGTCGATCTTAACAGGGTTTAGGCACCCCTTTTTTGGGGGGAGTGCACAGAAGTATAAATATGACTGGATCCTCCTTCACTCTTTCTTTCAGGAAGGTTTCACCTGGGGTATGAGCAAGAGCTAAAACAGCATGGCAACATTTATTTGACTTTTCAAAGGGCCTAATAAAGCGGGAAAATAGAACGAATAAACGATCTATTGTACTTTTTGGTGTTTGCAGGTTCGAAAGCAAAAACGAGATCGAGCATAATGATTCTTTACTTTTTGGATCCAAAAAAACAATATTAGCAATTTTGAGGACGCTATTATTTTCGTTGATGTATTTTTAAAGTTTTAAAAAGGGTACCAAGATGTTTTACAAACGCAAGATCGAAAGGACTTTGCTGTTGGCACGGGTTTATAATCTCCCTTTGACCCAGACTCCGGGTGGGAATAAAAAAAACTAAAAAATGAAATATTAAGGCAGGAAATAAACAGAGGTCGGAAAAAAACACATAAATTTGGGCCGAAAATTTTGAAAACAAAAAAAAAAAAAAACCCCCAAGATTAAGTCTCCAATCCTAAAGGTCCAAAGCCCAAAGACTGTTGAAGTCAAAATAATGCCCATAAATATAAAAAGACACCCTTTTTATTGGATTAAGCCCTGGATTACTTGGTCTTTACTTACTAAAATTTCCCCCAATTTTAAAGAAATAATGCCCATAAGTGCCGGCCATAAAACCAACTACTTTGCTTGCAGTAGACAAAAGCCAGCTAATAACACCCAAATTACCAGGTAAAGGTCTATAGCTTTACCGGGTAATTTTTTTAATAAAACTCGAAAGAGATCAAGTTGTTTTTTTACCATGATTTATAGGAGAGGCGATGGAGGCATGAACTTTCCCCTCCACCACCCGTAATGCCTCACAGTGTACTTATTGAAAACTAAGGGCGTTATACGCTGCCAATGTGACCCTTGCTCCTAACCGTTCGTATTCGTTCGGTATGTTGTGTCTTCATGAAATTTTTTTCGATGTTTCTCTTATTTGGTCGCTTGAGATCGTAATTGATCTCGGCAATTAGACACCGCTTTTATTTTTGCCGTCTTTCTTCTTAAAGATCTTTTAGTCTTTTGGTTATTTTTTCTTTTAACCACGCCCTAAGTTTCGTCACGCCTCACGATTTTTTTCTTTTTCTTTTTTTATTTCTTATCATTTCATAGGCTTGAAAAATTGTCTGTTAATTGCCTCAAATTTTTTCTTAGTGTTAAATGGCCTCAAATTCTTGCGGGGGTTTGGGGAATCATTAATTTTTTTTTTAAATCTGTTTTTTGAAAAACGGGGTTTCTGCTTTTCTATTACTTTTTGTTATTGTTGCTTTGGAATTAAATTTTGAAGTTCTATGTTTTGGGGAAACTTTGGGGATTTCTGTTGCATGTTTTAAAGTTTATCAGCTGCTTCCTATCAAATTTTTTGGGGGTTTAGCAGTGTTTCTATGTGTTTTTGGTTCAACAATGTGGCGATTCGATTCCCCCCCCATTTTTTTGTATAGGGTTTGTCGCTTTAAACTTTGTGTGGCCTTTTATATGTAAGCTAAAAAATTGTTCTCGCGGGGGCAATTTTTCAAAACAAATGACCGCCTTCTAATTCAAAATATTAGGGTTAAAATTGGGGGAGGTTCAAGGTTAATTTTTTAATGCCCCAAACCCTTTTTTCTGTTAAATTCTCCCGCAAGAGAGCGTGGCGATGTTTTTATAAAAGGAGCCTTTTATCCCCCATGTTGTCTCGCATCTAAAATAGCTAAATTTTCAAGTTAATTCCCCCCCTTTTTTAAAAATAATTTAACTTTTTTTTTGTTTTTAAAAAATGTCACAAAATATATGGCTCAATTCAAAACCGCATAAAAAACTAAAAGAGCCCCGAGGCGTGCAGGGAAATAAACGGAATTTACTTTTCCCAATAATCCATCTATTTTGATGCGGACAAATTCTTACTGTCAGATTTCCAGCCCTAGGAGCGGGGGTTTGTTTGTCCCAGGTCCCGGACTTACTTTCAAAATAGAACTCAAATCAGAAAAAGACCCAAAAAGGACAGTTGTCCAAATTGGGGCGGGCAACGTTAAGAAAATTCTATAAAATTGGGGGGAAAGAATATTTTTTTACAATGCGACATATTTTTTTAACCCATTTGAACTTGCTTTAACCGCGAATGAAAGGGGGGATCTTGCATTTTTAAGGAATCGAAATGAAAAGCACTAAAATTAGAAAAGACCCGAGTCCCCGCAATGCAAAAGCAGCAAAAAGGTTTAGTGTTTTTAAATTTTGCGTATGGGAAAAAGCTTTTCCTACCCTTGATTTTGAGTTGTTAAAAGCGCTGCCCCCAATTTCAAGAGCTTTTAAAAGACAGATTGACATAGAAATAACTTTTTAAAGATACAAAGTGTTATCAAATCATCAGACCCGAAACAAAGTACAGCATTTCTGACACTCGTTGGTTTGACGTTGTTAGCAAAGTTAATTTTGCAAGGCTGATTGGCAACAATTTGTCAAGATTAGCAATAATTAGAAAGGGCATATCATTCAACATATCCCAAAAGCAGGGCAGACACTAAATTGGGAATTTTTTTTTTTGCGCCACGCAAGATCGCTTAAAGGATTTTTTGCTGTGCGAAGATAGAACCCTTCAAAAGACAAACGAAAATTTTGTTAATCTAAAATAAGAAAGTGCAATGCACAAATTTGGGGGAGCCCTAACCAATCTACGCTTGCGGGGTTAAACTTACATTTTTTGAGAAATAAGAAACTGTTTTTGGGGGCGGGAGATGTAGAAACCCAAAAAATTTACCTTGTGTCTAAAGATCAATCTTCACGCGTTTAAATTTATCTTTTTAAACAAAAAATACGGCTTATGGATTGACCTAAGGGCGCAGAGGAAATGAGTTGTATGGAAGTGGGAGAAAAAAGGGTTAAAAACATAAAAAACAAATTAAATTGTAAAGAAAAAAAAAGGGCCCACAAACCACTTAAAAGTGTTTTGTTTTTTTATATGTGCGAGATAAATTGAAAATAACAGATTAGAACTATAAAATACTAATTTTTTTTCATTTTTAAAAAAAAATGTTTTTCAGAAATTTTCCAAAAATACCTAAAGAAGAGGGTAGAGGCAAATTTACCCCAGGGGTTCTTGTGCTGCTGAAGTAAAACCTTCAGTTAACAAAATTACACAAATGCAAAAAAAAATAGGCAAGAGCTTTCAAAATACAGAAAGCCCAAAAAAAGTTTCTGCTGTCTTTAATGCTGTTTTCTTATGTTAATACTGGGCATCGCTTAAGCACCGCATAGCAGGAACGGTGTTTGGGCTCTTAGCAAGGGGAAGGGTACCCGCGCTTTACCCCTTTGGGGGTTTTTTTTTTATTTTGGCCCGTGTTCATTTGCTGTAGCTGCTGCTTTGCAAAAAAAAAAAAAAAAAACCCAAAAGCACAAGCTATGGTTTAAAATAAAACAGCTTAAACTTTGCTCCTTTTAAAATTTATAATAAAAAAGCACAGCTGACTCAAAACATCCCCGGTGAAGTTTTTGTCGTTTACAGGCTGATTTTAATGACTACAAAAGCAAAGTTTGATCTTCAAAGAAAGGAAGGACAATTTTTTCAACAGCCGACACCGAACAGATAAAAAAGGAATGTTAAAAAAAAATAAACGAAAATTAAACTTGCTCTAAACAGTCCTTAACAACGCCAAAGGGTGTTTTACTTTAGTTTTGATTAAAAACAAAAAACCATCGATATTGATTTAAATTTTTTTTTTGATTTAAAAAAATATTTTGGTTAGAAAAAAAACTCAGCGGGTAAAATTATAAGGCCCCGACATTGTTTGAAGCAATGAAAAAAAAATTTTTAAAAAGCACTGAAAGTATTGTTTGAAGTCATTAATCCCGCAAAAAGTACAGGGAAGTGTTGTCATGCTTTTCTCAAGTTCCCGGGTTTTAAAATAACAATAGACCCGCCCGTTAAAATTGTTAGCTTTTAATCGCATATACAAAAAATGAAGAAACCAGAATTTGGGTTAACAAACAGCAGACTATTCTTTCCCATAATGCTTAACCCGGTTGGGGAGACCAGTGTTAACAGGGTTTTATGGGGTGAAGAAGAAAGGAGGTCTGGTTGTCGGGGAAAGTTGAGTAGTTTTTTTAAAAAGTCTAAAAGGCGTTGGTTGGGGTTGGTTAATTTATTTAAAAAGTTGAAAAGGAGTTTTTAAAAAATGGGAGAAAAATTTTTTATGGGTGTGTTTTGAAGGGGGGTTTAGGAAAAAGAGGAGTTTAATAAATTATTAGTTTTTAGGGGGTATTTTGTTAGGTGGATTATTGATGTTTTTAGAAAAAAAAATTAATGTTTGTTAAAGGGTGAGGAAAAATTTAAGTATTAAATGTAAGAAAGAAAGGTTTTTGGGAAAGAAAAATTGTTTATTATTGATGTTTTGGGGGTAGATTAGATTAAGAATAGTGTTATTGGGATTTTTAAAAAAATTATGGAAAAAGAATTCTTTAAAAAAGTTTAAAAGAATTCACTGTCAAAGGGGGAACTAAAACTTTAAACCCTTGAGTAATCAGAAATTTATTGCCCAAAGGCAGTAAAAAAGGTTTTAAAAAAAAACGGAGGCCCAAAAACTCCTAGTTTTTACGCGATTCGAATCCCCCCAAATTTTTCCCATACCAACTAAGAAATTCCCAAAAAAACCTTGGTAAATCATTTTTTTTATTTTTTTTGCCCTTCATCGGTTTTACGGTGGCCTTCCCCCCAGTTTAAGAGGGCCAATCCTAGAAAATTTTTTTAAGGGAGGCAAAGGCGTAATGATTTCAAAAATAAAATTTTTTAAAAAAGACCCCCGAAACCCCAAAAAATCTCACCCCCAATTGGAGGGTTTTGGCCTCTTAAGCGGGGAATAACAGGGGCCCTTGGGGCCGCGGGAAAGCCATGATCCCTTGTAATTTCAGAGGAGCAGCGCCCCAAGTAAATCAATTTCCTAAAGTTTGCCAAAACAGGAAATTTTTTCCCAACTTGGAGGTTACGACTCCCCTTTTAAATTTTCAAACATAAACCGCGCCTTAGGGTAGAGAGCACAGTTCGAAAAAAGCATGGTTTTTTTTCTAAATAAATGTCTTTTTATGACTCTATGAGATGATGGGTTATTTGAGTCCTTTGATTTTAAAATCTTTCCCAAAACAAGTTTTTTTCCAATTTTTTTTGGGAAAGGGCTTTCCCCAAAGGTACTGAACAGTTGGGGGGTTTTTTCGAATTTCCCTTCCCCTAAAAGGGCGGTTTTTTGTCTTAAAGGGGGGGAAAAAACCTTTGAACCAGACCCAAGAGGTCAAATTTATTTTTAAAAAACGATGGGGAATCATACTCCTACTATGGGGTGTAGGGCGGACCAAAAAATTTAAAAAGCATTTAAGTTTTGGTTGGCATTTTTTCGGCCTGGGCAGAGGTCTTTTTTAAAATTTTCTAGAAATATTTTTTGTCTGATTTTTAATGATTCGTTAGAAAACGGTTTTTGGGAGGAATTAATTGTGCATCTTCGGCAAAAAAAATTTTTTAGACAACTTTGCCAAATTTAAAATTAAACATTTGTTTTAGTGCAAAAAATTGTTGGGTCAAGGGGAACATTCCTTTCTAACTTTAGAGACACGGCCGACAAATAATTTCAAAAAACTTAAGTGGTTGGGGCGTTTTTGTAAACTGGGTCCCCCGAAGTTTTAGAATTTTTCCCCTTTAAAAACCTTTCTTCAAAACTATCGTTTTGGGCAGAAAATCTGAAGATGGGAAAAAAAAAGTAAATTGGCCTTTTTGGGGAAAAAAATTTTTTTTCAACAGCTTTGATTTTTATTTTGGGCTTTTAAAGTTGACGCTTTCACGTAAATTGTTTTTTTTTAAAAACTTATGAAACCATAACATGAAAAAAACTGATCTAGAAACTAAAAACCCCCCCCGTGCTTTCAAAAAAAAGATTTTTAAGGGTGAAAAATTTTGGAAAATTTTTGGGATTTGAAAAACCAAAATGTCAGATTTCACAAAAAAAACGAAGCAAAGGATTTCCCCTTTTTTAGGATTTCAGAAATTTTGAAGCTTTTTGCTAATATGAAAAAAAAAGGTCAATTTAGACAACCGTTTTTAGGTTTATGTTTTTGAAACAAACTTTTGATGTTAGAATTTCTTTTGACCTTTTTTAAACCCCCTAAAATATTTTTAAAATAATGTTTGTTTAGATTCCCTACAAAAATCTTTAAAAAAATGGTTGGTGCTAAAAAATTCGGGTGGTAACACATCTGATTACCCCCAAAATTTGCCCCTTGATTTTTAAATTCCTAAAAAAAAGGTTTTTAAAAAAGGATAATTTCTGGAAAGGGTTAAATTTATTGTTTAAGGCTTTTACGTTTTACCAAAAAAACCATTAAAAACAGGGAATTTCCTTGTTTTGGGAGTCCAAAAATCCTTTTAACTTAAAGAAAAGGTTTTCAATAAGTTTTAAAAATTGACAACTAAAAATGGATCTAAACCCCTAGTAACCAAGGGTTTTAACAAAGAATATTTGACACCCCCCCCAAAACGGGTTTAAAAAGATTTTTATATCATTTGGACAGGAGAACCGTAAATTAAAAAGCGGGAACTTTGGGCTGGTGGGATTATCTTTTTCCTTCACAAAAAGAAACTTTTTAGGGTGGTTGTTTCGTGTGTTTGTTTTCTAAATAATACACGGGTTTTTTTATTTTTACATTTTTTTTTTTCAATTGGGGCGTCCAAAAAGGGTTGGTTGCCCTTGCGGGGTTCCCCCTTTTCCCTCCTTTGGTAATAAAGGGCCTTTTTTTTAAAACCAATAAATTTTGCGGGACATCTTCAGCAACTTTTTTTTTGTTTTTTGATTTTTGTATTGTTTTTCCCTTTATTTTCTTCATTATTCATTGCGCACAAAACTGAGGGCAGTCTTCTAACCCATTCTGTGTTGCGAGAATTGTCAATAAGCTCTCTGTGATACTGGTAAGAAAAAAGTCTTTCAGCTAATGTTTGTTAAAGTTTTCGACTAAAGCCTGTGATCTGTGAACTCCTGGAATGCCTCTTTAATGGTAACTCTATGTTTTAACAATAATTGATTCACTCGACCTTTAAATTCTTTTTCCATCATCGACTTGAATCATGCGAGGATAGGTTAAAGGACCTCGTTGGTATATCAGTTGTATGGCAACAGCAACAGCAGAAGCGCTCTTTTGTGTTATGGTTCCGCATCTTTGTATCTTGAAGCTATGTCAATGACTGTGAGTGCGTACTTAAATCTTTTTCGTCTAATCGTATCATGGGGTAAATATAGAAGATCCATTTGATGGTGTCGTTTGGAGTTGTATTCACAAAGTGTGGTCTCTGTATTCGTCTAGGCGCAGGTAAATAAATTTGCCAAATCGCTTGTTTAGATAACCATTCTTTGCTGTTTGTTCACTGACTCCAGCTGCTTGGCTTAGCTTTTTTATTGCCGTGATTCCCTTCCAATATCCTTTTGGCGAATAATAGATTTTGTTCATTTTTATTCAGCCAATATTATGCGCAACAAAACACACAACAGTCATGCCAAAGACAATAAACCCGATTTCTTGCATCTTTTGTTTTTCTGATGGTTGATAAAAGTCGCTGAATTTTGGTGGGGGCAATGTCTCGATTGGTTTGCCTGTTACTAGATAATACTCTTTTATTGCTTGATCAACATCTTTAAATGTGTAAGCTGCATGTCCCTGTTTTTTCAGTGTGTCGTTAATAAAATCTAACTGCTCAATTCTCTGCTTTTCATAGCGATCTTGTGCTGCGGCTAGTTGCTCCACAGCTTTGTTATGTCTTTTTCTCTCGCCGTCATCCCGTAGTTTACTAAATGCGTAATTACTTCCGCTAAAAGCAAGCGCATTCACCACAGCGCCACCTAATCATCATTATGAGTGAAGCCATTTTTATAAATGTATTTTTTATTTTACATATTTATATTCTCTGGAATTATATCTTGCTTAACTAGAAAATCTTTCGTAGCGAACGAAGCTGTAATAATAGCGATTAGCTTTGCTGAGTCTTCAAAGTCTAGTTTGCCAAGATCTGCCGGTTTAATTTTTAACAGGCTTTTACCAAGCATCGTGTATCCTACACTTAGGCCCCCAATAAACAGCAGAATGGTATACAAGGTTGGCGACAGTTTTTTCGGTGCTCATTTTTAAAAAATAATAATTATAATTAATAAAAAACATGAACAGCGATGATCTACTGCAGCTACAGGGCGGCCTAAACCTTCCTGAACTTATGAATGACCAAGTTGATGACCAAGCTATTATGCCCAAAAAGGAGAGGCTGTATTCTTTAGCAGCATGTGGAAAAACAAAACAGTTCCTCGGAACTGAATTCAGCATAGAACAGATTCAACAGATGTCGCCGCAAGACATTATAAAGTATCACAACAGGTATGAAGCGCAGCTGGGGTCTAGAATGGTAAAAAGTGCCGGGCAAATGGTTCTTAGTTTGTACACTAAACTAGTTAGTAATTTGCTCCCATTGATTCTGAACAAGACTTTATGTTGATTGATTTAAGCAGGATCCAGTTTTAACAAAGTCTTAGATCTTAAGTTGTCATTTACAGATTTGAAATTGTTATCGCCATTAACATGGATTAATTACTTTTAATCATAAATTTTTTTCCCTTAAAAAAACGGCAAAATACAGTTTGAAAAAGAATCAGGGGGGAAAAAAAAAACCCAAAAATAAAAAAAAAATAAAAGGGGAGCCAGT
>JAFLJL010004827.1:0-16005 GCA_018398815.1 Conus ventricosus
ATTTTACGAATATTGTTTTTGTTTTAGATTTTTTTTTCAAACGGGCAAAGTGTACTTCATGTTAAAGTGTGGGGGTGGGGGACGGGGTGGGGGGTGGGGGCGGTTTGGAGAGGAGGAGGGGGACAACAGCAAAAGCCCTGTCAGTGTCACACTCTTCTGTAAACAAGCCGCTGATTGAGAGTGTAGACACACCACGAGACATGTGCAGAAAGACAGTTTGTGTTGTGTTAAAAGTGATAGTGAACAGTTATGTGATGAGAAGTGGATATTGACACAGAACCATGGCTTTACCATCAGGATCGTGAGTACACATGTGTGTGTGTGTGTGTGCGTGCGTGCGTGCGTGCGTGTGTGTGTGTGTGCGTTTTGTGTGTGTGTGTGTGTTTGTTGTGTGTGTGTGTGTGTGTCAGTGTGTGTGTGGTGTGAGTCAGTGTGTGTGTGTGTGTGTGTGTGTGTGATCTGTTTTGTTCTGTTAAGTCATGCATGCACGTCAGTTTCAATTCAGCTTCTCTCTCTCTCTCTCTTCTCTTCCTCCCCCACCCCTCTCTCTCTCTCTGTCTCTCCCTCCCTCCCCTCCCGACCCACCTCAGTCTCGTATGCCGTGTGCCGTGTATATGTTGTGTGTGTGTGTGTTGTGTGATATCTGTTTTGTTCTGTGAAGTCATGCATGCACGTCCAGTTTCAGTTCAGTTTCTCTCTCTCTCTCTCTCTCCCTCCCCTCCCGCCTCGTATGCCGTGTGCGTGTATATGTATTTTTAGTGTGTGTGTGTGAGAGAGAGAGAGTGGTGTGTGTGTGTGTGAGAGAGAGAGAGAGAGAGAGAGAGAGAGAGAGAAATTGTTCAGTTATGAGTGCAAGCCATTGTCATGTGAAACATTTTCTCTCTGATCATGCTTTTATTGATTTTGTATGTACAAAGCTATCTGTGCATGTCAAGTTCTTCATATATGTATTATTAATCAGTCCTCCAGGGCTCCCACCTCCACTCTCCTCCCTCTCTCTCTGCTTGCTTTTATTGATTTTGTGTGTGTACAAAGGTATCCGTGCATGTCTGTTTCTTTATGTATGTATTCTCAATCAGTCATCCTCCCCACCCCCAATCTCTCCCTCCCTCTCTCTCTATGTCAGATTCTCTCTCGTTTTTGCATGCGCGCCGGTGTACACTGTGCATGTTTCTTTTCTTCCCTATTGATTTTATAAGTGGTAAATTTGCGTGCACTGTCTTGTGTAGTCATGTTTACTCAACCATTCCTCTCTCACTCTTTCTCGTTCTCTCTCTCTCTCTCTCTCTCACACACACACACACGCACACACTCACACACACACACACACACACACACACACTCGACTTTGGGTTGCAGCAGTTTTTCAAGCGCTGGTCTTGTTTTTGTTTGTTTTTTTTCCATTAGTCAGGCTGTTAAAAGTTCATACCTAAACCCACATCTGTAATGTTAATAATCATAATGAGGGTATTGACGGTAAGTTTCTGCTTTTATGTACATATTGTGAGTGCGCGCGCATGCGTGCATGCGTGTGCGCATGTGTGTGTGTGTGTGTGTGTGTGTGTGTGTGCGCGCGCGCGCGCGCACGCATACGTGCGTTGCGTTCGTGTATGTGTAAGAATTCAAGCGCTTCTGGAACAGAAACTTGTTCAGGCAAGCAAGGATGGTGAATCTGTCTTGCAGTTGACGCCACTTGGCACAGAAAATAGCTTCACAGGGTGTTGTGGGGACAGAGACAATTCCGCTTTTCGCGCGGGTTTCTTTTTAGCTCGATCGCGCCTGTGTGTAGTCGTTGTGTTCTAGGCTGCGATACAGGACAGCAAAAGCAAGTGTGTTGTTCGCTATTTCTCCAGCTTACTCGAAGCCCCTTCAAAGCGTCCGTTTCGGGCACTTTATCTCGGCACTCTAGGGGGGTGTCTGTTACAGACTGCAGAGAAAGGAAAATGCCGCTCTCTAACTCCTTGCTCCTCATCAAGTTTTTGGGCGCAGTGGCCTAATAGCCGCCTTTCCATGTTTCTCTGACAAGTTAAGACTTCAATAACCATAAAAATTACGATTATCTACAACAGCACTTACTGGTGTTGGTTATCCGTTTTTAAATACTAATTTACAAAATAATTTTCAGAGAGTAGACGTAGGGGAAAGTAGCCGTGACTGAACACGCCATAAGAGTAACGTAGGGACGAAAAGCAGCCGTGGCTGAAAGCGCCAGATACAGGGCGGTGCACTAGGCTATCGATTATTACCGATTTACGGCTGTGTAATTACAGCGTGGGGAGCAGAGAGTCCGGGAGGAAGAGAGAGGGAGGAGAAGAGAGAGAGAGAAACTCTGGCAACCTGACAAAAGCCCGTAAAGTCAAAGTTGCCTCAGAACAGACAGAAGACTGGAAGACAGAGAAGAGGAGAGACAGAGAGAGAGAGACCGACAGGACAGACAGAGAGGCGGGCAGACACACACAAACACAACAAACAACAACACATCACACTCACTCACACACCCACTTACACACACACACAACATACAACACACACGCACACACACACACACAACACACACACATATTTATTAGTTATCTGCATGTCTTCCACTGAAGCCAGTTTTGACAAAAGTGTTTTTTTTTCTGCTGTACAGGTTATTCTATAATTAAAATATGTCTGCGTTCCATGTCAGCAGGCATAGGACCGCCAACAAACTGGGAGGCCAAAAATCATTTTTTTTTTTTTTTGTTTTGTGTTTTGCGCACCTCTCCATACCCCCACTCCTTCCCGCCGCCTGCTCGATTACAACATAATTACATCAGCACACTGCCCGCGCGATGGCGCTGTTACTGCCCGACAATCAGCGGGAGCTCACATGACTAGTTTACCCAACACATTCTTCCATGACTGACGGACAAGCACGACGCGTTTTACTGTGCTGTGGGTTGTGTATCCGGTTTACAAAGAACAGAATTTGTGTATCTTAAAGGTTGTTGCTCAAGAAAATGAAAACGTTGAAGGCCAATATTGTTGACAAAGATCAGCAGTTTTAATTCGTGGTTTGACTATTGTGAGATGGTTCCTTATCTAATATAGGGCGCTGCCTTGTTGAAAGTCGGCCGAAGCAAAAACAAACCATCACGCGTTTGATGTGGGAGCTGGCTTGAGACAGCTAAAGCCATGTTTTAAATAACATGGCGTTCATTTCTTAAGGCGGAGGTATAACACGACTGATTCGTATGCTATATATAACTTTTATTTGAACATTTTTGCTGTTCATCCCAAGTAAAAAATGTTCTTGTTTGTTATCGGATTGATGATTGTTAACTACAGATTCAGCGTTCATGTGGCAGTGATCTGTGTATTAAGATGTGTATACTTTTCTTTTTTTTTCTTATACCTTCTAATTTCTAAACAGTTTCATCTGCCTTCAAGTTTGCCTTATGAACTGAATGGCGATTTAATGTTCTGGCAAAACTTAATAGGGCTAGGCAGACTTAGTACATCTACCAGTTATGGGAGAGGAGTGTGGTGTAGCAGCACTTTCTTCATTTTAAATGCTTCAAAAATACAATGACGGGTGTACTAACTACTGGCGATTCCCTAGCCCGGATGAGAAAAAGAAAAGAGGAGGGGTGTGGTTATTAAACTTTTTTGTGTGAGAAGGAAAGTAGAATGAAACTCCTTTGTTGCGGGAGGTGGTCTGTGGTGAAAGTCCAGCTTATGATATAATAGCCGTATATCATGAACGGCTATTTTAGCAGCAAGAGGACGGTGGTGAAGTCAGCCTTGCTATAAATAGCAGTTTATACATGAACGGCTATTTTTAGCAGCATGAGGACTGTGGTGAAGTCAGCCTGATATAAATCGCCGTTTATACATGAACGGCTATTTTAGCAGCAAGTACGGGACTGTGGTGAAGTCAGCCTTGCTATAAATTGCGTTTATAAATGAAACGGCTATTGTTAGCAGCAGAGACTGCAGTAAAATTGCCTTGCTGGACTGCTACTTTATAAATAGAGTTTATGTCGTGACGTCCGATTTTCAGCAGCAATGAGTCTAACTGGATGTAGTGGTGCTCGTAACTGGGACAGATGTGCCCCCCACCCCACCCACGCATGCACACCTCTTCCACCCACGCATGCTATACACTCCCCCCCCCACCCCCACCCACGCATGCTCACACTTAAGTCACTTTTAGTTCTTACTTAAGTCACATCAAGGTCACTTCAAGTCACCCCAAGTTGTTATTAAGTTTTAATTAAGTTTTAATTAATACTTAAGGTCTTAATAGTTTTGAATAAGTTCTTAATAAGTTACTCAAGATCATAAAACTAAGTCATCCTCTAAGTACAACCAGTTTTATTTAAAGTTATTTATAAATTATCAAAAAATACATCTTGGTTTTTATCTTAAATAGTAGATGTCTAAATTATAGGTTAACACACGCCTCAAAAAACGCGTCATCGTCGGAGGATGTCTTGCTTAACGCCTCCTTAGCGCGGGATCGGTCTGATAGTTCTTAGTGACGTTTTACATCCTAAGCAACCGCATTGAGTACATTCTGGTCTATGGAAATGTCTTGTATAGACTCATGTCTTTTATTTATTGACTTCATCTTTTTATAATACGCCAATGATCTATTTTTTATTAAAAAAAATTTAAAATTATGTTCTTAAAATATTATTGGCAATAAAAATGGCATCAAAATGATGCTTTGTTATTGGCGGTTTTGCGTGCTGTTGTCTTTTTCTGTATTTAGTGGATTCAGATTTTTTTGATTGCTTTTGTTTTTGTTGCCATGGTATATATTTTTATACGTAATAACTGCCCCAACAGCAGAATGGCGCCAAAAATGGCAACAAGTTTTTATGTTCATTATTCCTTGATGACTTGGCAGCTTGAATCGCATGGAGTTTTTATTGCCGGCATTGAATCAACTTGGTTGGCGTTGGCGGTGTTTATGATTTTCATGATGAGTTATAATTCTGTAACATTAATTTTTTTTGTCTCGTTCACTCTGTAATTTTTTCCTGCTTTAACACGCCCAGGATGCTTTTCACTGGACCCACCTGGTTCAGTGTTTTCTGCTGATTTTTTGGGCTTGGTTTCTTTCTCACCTGATTTCAGGTGTTTTTCTGATTCTGCAGATTTTCTGGGCTCGGTCATTTTGATACAAGGAAATAAAATCTATTTTGGGAATTAAAGTTGTTAATTCCATGATTAATGGCGATAACAATGTTCAAATCTGTTGTATAGAATCACACCCAAGAGACTCTAATGACTTTGTTAAACTGGATCTTGAGTTAAATATTATGTATGGACTTGTTTCGTATCAATGGGAGCAAATCTACTGGGACTAGTTTAGTGTACAAACTAAGATCACGTTTGCCACACTCTTTCTCCTTTCTAGACCCAGCTGCGTTCTACCTGATATGTTACTTTGAAATGTCTTGCGGCGACATCTGGTGAATCTGTTCTATGCTGAATTCAGTACTCCGAGGACTGTTTTGTTTTTCCACATGCTGCCAAAGAATACAGGACTCTCCTTTTTGGACATATAGCTTGGTCATCTACTTGGTCTTTCAAAGTTTCAGAAGGTTTAGGCTGCTTGTAGATGTAGTAGATCATCACTGTTCATGTTTTTTATTAATTATAATTATTTTATTTCTAAAAATGAGCCCGAAAAATACTGTTGCTTACATTGTTATACCATTGCTGTTATTGGAGGTCTAATTGTAGGATATTCAATGTTGGTAAAAGCTTGTTAAGAATTACCGCTGAATCTTGGCAAACTAGACTTTGAGGATTCAGCAAAGCTAATTGCTATCATTGCAGCTTCGTTTGCTATCGATAGATTTTTAGTTATGCAAGAATTATTCCGGACAATATAAATATGTAAGAAAAAAAAATACATTTATAAAAATGGCTTCATCGTTAAATGATAGTTAGGCGGCGCTGTGGTTAATGCGCTCCGCTTTTAGTGGGAAGTAATTACGCATTTAGGTAAACCTGCGAGATGAAGGCGAGAGAAAAATGCACATATCAAAGCTGTGGAGCAAAACTAGCGCAGCTCAAGATCGCTATGATAAGCAGAGAATTGAGCAGTTTGATTTTATTTATAACTCCACTGAAAAACAGGGGGCATGCAGCTTCACATTTAAAGATGTTGATCAAGCAATAAAACAATATTATCTTGTAACTAGGCAACAATCGAAGACATGCCCCCACCAAAAGTATGTGACTTTTATCAACCATCAGATTAACATAAGATGCAAGAACTCGGGTTTATTGTCTTTGGTAGGACCGTTGTGTATTTTGTTGCACATATATTGGCTGTGTAAAAATATGTACAAAATCTTTATTCGCAAAAGGTTATTGGAATGGGAATAACTGCAATTAAAAGTAAGCCAAGCAGCTGGAGTCAGTGAACAAACAGCAAAAGAAATGGTTATCTTAAACAAGCGGATTTGGCAAATTATATTTTACCAGCGGCCCGAGTCGAATACAGAGACCTCACTTTTGATAATACAACTCCAAACGACACCCATCAAATGGATCTTCTATATTTTCCCTCCTGATACGATTAGGACGAAAAAGATTAAGTAACGCTCTTACAGTATTGCCATAGCTTCAAGTTACAAAGATGGGAACATAACACAAAAGAGTGCTTCTGACTGTTGCGTTGCAATACAACTAATATACCGGACGAGGCTTAAACTTATCCTCGCAATGATTCAAGTTGATGATGGAAAAGAATGTTAAAGGGCAAGTGAATCAAATTATTGTTGAAACATAGAGTTACCATTAAAAGGGCATTCGGGTGTTCACTGATCACAGGCTTAGTTGAAAATTTAACATACCTGTTAGCTTGAAGACTTTTCTCTCTACCAGTATCACAGAGCGCTTATTGACAATTCTCGCAACACAGAATGGGTTAGAGATTGCCCTCAGTTTTCGCGCGCAATGTATAATGTGAATTTAAAGGGGCTAAAGCCTGTTCAAGCTATCAAAAGAAAAACAATAATTGTTGCTGAATGACTCCAGTACACCCAGCAAACTATTACCGGTTTGGTTTGGAAAGTAAGGTACCTTTTAATTACCGGGGGATGAAGAAGGGGACCCTCGCATCAAGGCCAAACCGATCTTTTTGGTGTGTTGATCTTATGAATAAATTGAAAATTGTAAAATGAAATCCCGCCCGTGTATTATTACGAGAATCTGACTCAACAAAACAACCAGCTCCTCAAAGATCTTGCGAAAGATGAACTGAAGTTAATCCCACCAGAACAGTTCCAGTGCTTGTTTATTTACGTAAATATATTTCGAGTTTAAATGGAAGCTCAGAGAAGAAGCGCAGAATGAAACAAGAATGGTAAAGGAGAGACCTTGAAAATGATACGGGATATCATTTCGATGCGTGTAATGCTTTATTAGGGGAATACATAGGATAACATTTAAGGAAACACGTTTTGTGTTTGTTAATTCCAGGTTATCATATGCATCGCGGCACTGGGAGGACGAATAAACAGGGGGGTTCTATAGTTTTCATCAACTTTCGTTATTTGATCAAGCATAGCTTCATCCAATTCATTTAAATCTTTTCTCATGTTTGCTTGAGCGTTCGAATTTTTTTTATTATTTCAAAGATATTCTTTTTCCCAATGTGGGGGTTTGGTTGTAGTGATCTGGATGATTTAGCAATGCATTGATTAATCCTCGAAAATGTTTCCTTAATAAGCATTCACGCATGAAATGGTTTCCCGTATCATTTTCAAGGGGGGGTTCTCTTCCTTTACCATTCTTGTTTCATTCTGCGCTTCCTTCTGAGCTTCATTTTAAACTCAAATTATTTTTAAGTAAATTCTAAGCAACTGGAACTGTTGTCTGGTGGGATTTCTGCAGTTCTTCTTTCGCAAAAGGAAACTTTGAGGAGCGGTTGTTTTGTTGGTCAGTTTCTCGTAAATAATACACGGGCGGATTCATTTTTACAATTCTTTTTATTTAATATGGATCAACACTCAAACTGGATCGGTTTGCCCTGATCGCGAGTGTCCCCTCGCTTCCCCCGGCTTAATAAAGGTACCTTTCTTTCAATCCAAAAGGTAATAGTTTGCTGTGTGTACTGGAGTCTTCAGCAACATTTATTGTTTTTCTTTTGATTGCTTGTACTGGCTTTAGCCCTTTAAAATTTCTTCATTATTCATTGCGCGCAAATATGAGGGCAATCTTCTAACCCATTCGGTGTTGCGAGAATTGTCAATAAGCTCTCTGTGATACTTGTAGGAGAAAAGTCTTTCAGCTAATGTTTTTGTTAAAGTTTTCATCTAAAGCCTGTGATCTTGTGAACTCCGGAATGCTCTTTTAAATGGTAACTAAAAAAAAACCCCTTATGTTTCAACAATATTGATTCACTAGCCTTTAATTCTTTTCCCATCATCAAACTTGAATCATGCGAGGATAAGTTAAGGGGCCTCGTTGGTATATTAGTTGTATGGCAAAAGCAACAGCAGAAGCACTTTTTGTGTTTATGGATCGCCACTTTGTATCTTGAAGCTATGTCAATGATGTAAGTGCGTACTTAAATCTTGTTCGTCTAATTCGTATCAGAGGGTAAATATAGAAGATCCATTTGATGGGTGGTCGTTGGAGTTGTTATTAACAAAGTGTGAGTGTTCTGTATGCGGCTAGGCGCTGGTAATTAAATTTGCCAAAAGCTTGTTTAGATAACCATTTTTGCTGTTTGTTCACTAGACTCCAAGCGCTTGGCTTAGATTTTTAATGCTGTTATTCCCATTCACTATCCTTTTGGGAATCATAGATTTTCGTTCATTTTTTACCAGCCAATATTATGTGCAACAAAATACACATCGGTCATACCAAAGACAATCACCGATTTCTTGCTCCTTTTGTTTTTCTGGTTGGTTGATAAATGTCACTGAATTTTGGTGGGGGCAATGTTTTCGATTGGTTTGCTGTTACAAGATAATTATTGTTTTATTGCTTGATCAAACATCTTTAAATGTGTAAGCTGCATGCCCCTGTTTTTTCAGTGTGTTATAATAAAATCTAATGCTCAATTCTCTGCTTTTCATAGCGATCTTGTGCTGCGGTAGTTGCTCCCGCTTTGTTAGGTCTTTTTTCTCTAGCCTTAATCTCGCAGTTACTAAATGCGTAATCTCTTCCACTAAAAGCGAGAGCATTAACCTCAGCGCCCACGCCTTTCATCATTCGAGTGAAGCCATTTTTTATTAATGTATTTTTTTTTACATATTTATATTGTCCGGAATTATTCCTTGCTTAAACTAGAAAATCTTTCGTAGCAAACGAAGCTTGCAATGATAGCAATTTAGCTTTGCTGTATCTCAATTCTAGTTTGCCAAGATCTGCGGTTTAATTCTTAACAAGCTTTTACCAAGCATTGAAATATCCTACACTTAGACCTCCAATATTCAGCAGAACTGTATACAAGGTTTGCAGAACAGTTTTTCGGTGCTATTTTTAGGAAAATAAAATATTTATATAAAAAAATTTCATGATCAGTGATGATCTATTCTATATCGAGCTACAAGGCAGCCTATATCTTCCTGAAACTTATGAATGACACCAAGTTGATTGACAAGCTATTATGCCAAAGGAGAGGTGTATTCTTTGGCAGCATGTGGAAAACCAAAAACAGTTCATCGGAACTGAATTCAAGCATAGAACAGATTCAACTGATTGTGCCGCAAGACCATTTCAAGTTTCATAACAGGTATGAAGCGCAGCTGGTGTCTAGAATGGTGAAAAGTGTGGGGCAATACGGTATTTGTTTGTACACTATCTAGTCAGTAGATTTGCTCCATTGATTCTGAACAAGATCTTACGTAATGATTTAACCATCATCCAGTTTTAACAAAGGTCATTAGAGTCTCTAGGTGTGATCTATACTACAGTTTTGGAACATTGTTATCGCCATTAATCTTGGGTATTAATAACTTTTAATCATATAGATTTTATTTCTTTCAATTTGACCGAGCCAGAAAATCAGCAGAATCAGAAAACACTGACTGAATCAGGTGGAGAAGTAACCAAGCCAGAAAATCAGCAGAAAAACAACTGAACAGGTGGGGGCCAGTGAAAAGCAATCTGGGCGTGTTTAAAGCAGGAAAAAATTATGCAGAGTGAAAACAGACAAAAAAATTAATGTTACAGAATATTACTCATTCTTGAAAACATTACACCAGCCAAGCCGAACAAGTTGATTTCAATGGGGCTATAAAAACTCCATGCGCATTCGAGGCCGCCAAAGTCTTCATGGAATATTGACTTAAAATGTTGCCATTTTGGCGCCCATTGCTGCTGTTGGGGGCAGTTATAACGGTTGATATAATACTATAACAATGGGCAACCAAAAAAAAAGCAACAAAAAAAATTGAACATAAATACAGAACACGACAAAAGCATCGCCAAAACCGCAATAACAAAGCATCTTTTGATCCATTTATAAGCAATAATATTTTAAGAACTTAATTTTAATTTTTTTAATAAAAATAGATTCAATGGCGTATTATAAAATGATGAAGTCAATAAATAAGACATGGCGTCTATTAAAAGACATTTCCTTAGACCAGAATTGTAATCAATGCGGTGCTTAGGTTGGTAAGAAATTCATTAAGATCTATGCTACCGATCCCGCGCTAAGGGCGTTAAGCAAGACATCTCGACGATGAGCATTTTTTTGAGGCGTGTGTGTACTATATTAATATCTACTATTAAAGATCATAATCATAGATTGTATTTTTGTAATTATAAGATAACTTAAATAAGCAACTTGGTTGTTCTTACGAGGATGACTTAGTTATGATCTTGAGTGTAACTTAAATCTAAGAACTTAATCAAGAACTTATTAAGACTTGAAGTACATTAATTAAAAACTTAATAAAAAACTTAATTTACAACTTTGTGGTGACTTGAAGGGTCTTGAGGTGACTTAAGTAAGAACTTAAAAGTGACTTATGTGTGTGCATGCGTGGGGTGGGGGTGGGGGGAGGAGGTTTGTGCATGCAGGTGGGGGGAGGAGGTGTGCAGGCGTGGGGTGGGGGTGGGGGCCATCTGTCCCAGTTACAGAGCACCACTACATCCTGTTAGACTCATGTGCTAATAATAGGACGTTTCACCATAAACTGGATATTTATGTAGCAGTCAGCAAGGGCTAATTTACTGCAGTTCCTCTTGCTGTAAAATATAGCGTTCATGTATAAACGGCTATTTATATGCAAGGGCTGGACTTCACCACAGTCCTCTTGCCTGCTAAAATAGCGTTCATGTAATAAACGGCTATTTATAGCAAGGCTGACTTCACCAAGTCCTCTTGCTGCTAAAATTAGCCGTTATGTATAACGGTATTTTTTGCAGGCTGACTTCACCACAGTCTTAGCTGCTAAAAATAGCCGTTCATGTATAAACGGCTTTTTATAGCAAGCTGACTTCACCACAAGACCACCTCCGCAACAAAGAGTTTCATTATATCTTTCCTTATCACACAAAAAAGGTTATACCACACCCCTCTCTCTTTTTCTCATCGGGCTTGGGAATCGCCAAGTTTGTAGTACACCGTCATTGTATTTTGAAGCATTTTATTTGAAGTAGTGCTGGTACATCACTTATTTCACCATATGTAGATGTACTAAGGTCTGCCTACCCTATCTAGTTTTGCCAGTACATTCAAAAATCGCCATTTCAGTTTGCATAAGGGCACACTTGAAGGGAGGATGACTACCTGGATTAGAATTAGAAATGTAGAAAGTTATACAATCTTAATACACAGTTCAGCTTTGCCACTTGAACGCTGAATCTGTAGTTAACAATCAATCAAGTCTGATACAAACCTGAGAACATTTTTACTTGGGTGAGGAACAGCAAAAATGTTTCAAATATAAGTTTTTTAGCATACAAACCCAAAGTCGTGTTTACCTCCGCCTTAAGAAAGAACGCCATGTTTTAAAATGGCTTTACTGTCTCAAGCCAGCTCCCAACAATCAACGCGTCATGGTTTGTTTTGCTTCGGCCAACTTTCAACAATGCAGCGCCATTTATTAGATAAAGAACCATCTCATCGATAGCCAAACACGTATTAAAACTGGCTACATCTTTGTCAACAATTATTGCCCTTCAACGTTTTCATTTCCTTGAGCCAACAAACCTTTAAGATACACAATTCTGTTCTTCGGTAAACCGGGTTTACACATCCCACGCAGTAAAACGCGGCGTACTTGCCCGGCAGTCAGTGGAAGAATGTTGGGTTAACCTAGTCGTGAGCGCCGCTGTTTTGGCCAGGCTGTACCAGCGCCGCCCACGCGGCAGTGTTGGCTGAAGTAATATTTTTGCAAACAAGCAGGCTGGGTGGAAGGAGTGGGGTAGGGAGGGAAGTGCAGCAGTTTTGATTTTTTGGCCGGAGCCCACACCTGCAATGTAGACCGGGAGCACGCCACCGTGGTGAGGGGTATGCCACTGTAAACCAGGGACACATTTTTTAAATAGTGTGTGTGTGTGTGTGGGGTGTGTGTTGTGTGTGGTGTGTTAGTGTGCCTGTGTGTGTGTAGTGTGTTTGTGTCTTGTGTGTGTGATGTGTGCATGGGCGCCTCCTGTCTCTCTCTCTTCTCTGTCTGTCTGTCTGTCTGTCTGTTCTGAGGGCAATTTGACCTTAACGGGCTTTGGGTCAGGGGTCCGGTGTTTCCCTCTCTCCTCTCTTCCGCCACAGGAAAAGGCAGCTTTTAGGCCACTTTCGCCCAAAAACTCGTGGTGAAGCAAGTGGGGTAGAGTCGGCATATTACTGTTCTCTCCCACCGAGATGCTGGTAATGGTATTTCCTTCCGAGAGTACGACAGGGCTTACACCATTTTCGCTTTTGATCTTACCCCAAGCCTGCGGGAAATGGAGACCAACATTTTTGAACTGATCCATCCGGGAGCCCTGCGTCGGAGATGAAGTTAGTAAAGGCTTTGGCGCAACCCCGTGCATGTGTTGGTGTATGCAGAACTTGACTACATGGTGGAGATTGACCGCGCCCGTCAAGTCCTGAAAGACAAAAAAAAAAAAAAAAAAAAATGAACAGCATCAGATCGCCTCTGTATTAGAAAGAGACGTCTATGCCAGACGGACCTTGGGTGGTGTTTTTCCCAGAAACAAACTACCTGATCCTACCCGTCGCCCTATTGGCTTTGTGATTAACACGGATCACAGTGAGGGACCTGGTGAACTTTGGGGGGCCCGTGTGGTTGGCAAAAAAGGACATGCCGAATATTTTGACGTTTCGGATTTCCACCAAGCCTTTCCCCCAATATTGATTATTTTTTTTAAAAAACTAGTTTTGCATTATCAGTTCAACCCCCAATGGATTCAAGATTGGAAACTTCTGTCAACTGGGGTTTTATTACGTGCTTTATTTCCTATTAAAAAAAGCAGGGGAAAGTCAGTTTACGTCGTCTGCTGTCTCGCTTTCATCCTCATAAACCTGAGACCAAAACGACCAAAGAGTGATTTGGCAAGTGCGTTGGATGACGCGACGATAAGACTGAGCGGTATAAAAAACAAGACATCACGACTTTCCCTCCATCATAGTGTTCACCCTCCTTTGATCAGGAAGCGTTTGGACGAGTTGAATGACGTTATCAGCAAACTTAAAAAACTCATTCAGGAAAGCCCTGGTGGAACTTTTTGCTATCGAAGTGCTTCCCATAAAACCAGAAACTGGTCACGAAAAAAGATTTGGAAAGGGGGACTGCACAGCTTGCTAATTCAGACAGTGGGAGAGAGTTTGTGGATTAATCTGGATAGAAGACGCCTTAAAAAAGCCTGGAGTGTGGTACTGAACGTGTCTCCGAAAATTTCAAACTCATCAATTGGCTGGGGTTTTAAAAACTGAGGCCTGGGAAAACACCCGGAAACGCTGCAGTTCCAAATGAGCGTCATCCGTTACCCTCGTTGACCGCTGCGAGCGCAAGATGGGTGATGATCTTGAAAACTGATTGGTTTGGAGCTGGTCAAAAAACCAAACGGATGAGACTGGTATGCGTATAAAAAGACATACTTGTATGAAAAGTGGTTATCATTTTGGATACGTCCAGTGGAAACAGAAGAGGTCGAAGGACAGTGTGATGTATCCTTTGGGGCAAAACCTCTTCGCTACAGTGAAAGCAAAGCACGGAGCCGTCAAGATACAACATTTTTTTCAATACTACGCTCCTATCAACACTAAGGGTGGCCGCTTGGTGAAATCACAGAGAGGCGATTCAATGGACATCAAGCAGTTTCAAAGGGTGATACAAAGTCACAAACGTTTGGAGAGCGCAGTCCATGAACAGACTGTTTCCTGATTACGTACCCAATCCTCCCAGTGGTGTTGTACCCTGTGAGAGAACAGTTGACTCTATGCGGACTCCGGGGGGGTACGTGACCCACTTCCTCGCCCCAGTGTTGATGGTGGGATGCTACGACAGATGATGCAGCCACAGGGACCTTTCCTGAAAAGAAAAGAAAGCGAGAGGCTCGCAAACCCTCAAAAATAATCCCACTCTGAACGCCTCTCAGGATGGCGCCATTGACAATGTTGTGTGATTATTGAAATGATATGTGTGGTGGAATCAGCCAACGAAAAAAAAAAGTGTTGTTTATCATTATTATGACATGTCACAACCATTGGATTTTTTTTCCTGAGGGATTAAATGTCTTTCATAACCTCGTGTCAATCCTTTTTTTTCCCCAGAGGCTTTACTGGCCTTTTTAACCTCGTGACAATCCCCGGTTGTTTTTTTTTAAATCGTCAATGTAGCCACCCGGGGCTATCAATTTTTTTAATGTCTTCCATAACCTTGTGACACCCCTTTGTTTTTATGTTTGAAATTGATGAAGTGTACCCACCCGGGAGCTATAATTTTTTTTTGTCTGAGGGTTAATGTCCTCCATAAACCTCGTGAAAACTCCCTTGTTTTTTTTTAAGTGTACCCCCTGGGGCTATGATTTTTTTTTTCTGGGTTAATGTCTTCCCCTAACCTTGTGACACTCCCTTGTTTTTATGTTTGAAATTGATGAAGTGTACCCACCCGGGGCTATAATTTTTTTTCGTCCTGAGGGTTAATGTCCTCCATAACCTCGTGACACTCCCTTGTTTTATTTTTAAATGTACCCCCCCGGGCTATAATTTTTTTTTGGTTAATGTCTTCCATAACCATGTGGCAATCCCAACATTTTTTTGTTTTTTTTTTTTGTTTTTTTGGTTACTTCCTCTATGTGTAACTCGGTTAATGTACGATCTGTCATAACATTTAAAACCCAAACCCCCAAAAGAGCTTTTTTTTTTTAAAGTGAAGTTCATAACCTTTTAAATCGGTTAATTTGACCCTCAGGGAATACTCGCTTAAGGGAAAGTGTGCAGATACCCTCTATAAAAAACAGTAACATTATCTTGTTTGCCAGTGCTTTCCTAGCATCACTACCTGCCCAGACGGGCCCTCTCTACCTAGTGACAACTCTAGCTCTCGCAACAACAAGAAAAAAAAGGTAACTACCATGGCCTCCACATTACCCTAAGAAACGTGAAAAATTGCTTCGACTCGGAGGTCGGGGATCTTTGTCTCCTGCTCAGATGATGGACCCCCGGGTTCACATCCGTCGCTATGCAAAGCCGAAAGTGAGGATGAAGGGGAAAAGAAAAACACCGACGACCTCTTTTTCCCCACTAAGACCGGGATCGCGCTAACTCTAGACGAATTTCGCCAACTATTTTGCATGGAAAAGGACATAAAAGAAATGATAGAAGAAGAGGAAGAACCCCCCAAAAAGAAAAAAAAAGAAAAAATTTCTGTGGGACTTGAACAATGGGCGCTGGGCTATTTTTTTTGGGGTGTGGGTGGTAATATGTATCATTGAACCCCTGTGCACAGTTCTTTTTTTTTGTGATGGTGAAGATGTAATCATTGAACAGTGTGCGCTGATTCTTTTTTTTTTTTTTATTGTTTTTGTTAAAAGCTGTTTGAAGGTTTTTGT
>JAFLJL010004828.1:0-14792 GCA_018398815.1 Conus ventricosus
ACACACACACGCACGCACACACTTACACACCATACTTACGCGCAACCTGCTAACAAAACACACGCGCATTTGCACCGCACACAACGGCCCTGTCTAGAGGCCGCGCACGCAGCTTTATCGATTGCATCACGAAAAGTAGTAATGGAGTGGTCTCCCTGTACACGTGGATTGCACCACCACCAAAAGTAAGCTTAAATATAAGAATTCAACTACTCGCTATTGGTGGTCGGTTGGCCACCGCAGGCGTCACACTTTCGGAGTTTGGAGTTGCTGAGTTCAGGGCTGCACTTCCCTCATTAGTTGGTCACACAGTTTCGAGTTTCGAGTGAGACCAGAGTCTTGGGGGTCAAGTTCACCCCATCCAGAATGAAGACCGGTGCCAGCCATTCCAGACCAGAGGCCAGCCACCACCACCCAAAAAATCCCAGGGCAAACATACTCCTGGGGTTTCCCCCCTGAAGGCATGGTCGACACAAAGTGACGCCTGCAAATAAAAATTAAATCAACAGTCGGCCATGCCCAGGGAGGGGGGTTTTTGCTATTTTTTATGTTAAAAAAATTGTATTTTTATTTATCTACAATATATATGTTTGTAGCGTGCTGCCATTATTTTTTTCAAAAATATCAAATATTAACACGCACACAGCAAAAATATGTCCACACACTACAGTTGTCCCAATCCAAACCAAAGTTTTAAAGTCTCCAGAAAACACATGCCACTTCACAACTCAACACCAGCAATAGAAATGACGAGGCAGAGCTGCGTTGTAAGCCCTGCACTTAATTTAATAAGACTGGCGTTGGTTCAAAATCGCCATGCCCAGTCACGCGGTAAGTAATCGGATAGTGCAGAGTCCTTAGGTAGGCCGTCAACTAGCAATTAAAGGCTAGACGTTTGTATATGGGCGCGTTCAGCCACAACTGCTTTTCCCCTGCGTTACTCTATGGGGCGTGTTCAGTCCCGGCTACTTTCCCCTACGCTACTCTCTGAAAACTTTAGTAAATTAGTATTAAAACGGATAACCCTGCACAGTATGTTTGTTTGTAGATAATCGTTATTTTTTGGTTATTGAAGTCTTACTTGTCAGAGAACAGGAAAACCTTTATTCTGGGCCACTTTCGCCCGAAAACTGGTTGAGGGCGAAAGTGGCCCAGAATGAAGGTTTTCCTGTTCTCTGGACTTCATCTTATCATGAAGAGGCTGAAAGTGATTTTTTTGTACTAGTACAGTCAAATAAAAAATGAGGGATATCGAGAGTCTGACCACATGCACAAGCAGGTGCCGGTTTTAAGTACCTACATAACCAACCATTAACCCGCAGCCTATGTACAAGGTTACGATTTGGGATTGGCCCTGGAGGATTACAACATTTGCTTGTTGGTTTAGTCATATATCATCTGTGCTTCCGAGCTGAATCTTCAAGGTACTGATTCTGTCTTATGCTCCAGATTGAACTTGTCAGAATGTGGATAGCTTCAGATGAAGAAAGAGGGATATCACAATTCAAAACATCAGATTTATTTCTTGCAGCTTCCTTTGCATAAAAGTCAGCTAAATCATTGCCACGTAAACTGGAGTGTCCTGGGACCCATAACAAAGTTACATTGATACCCCGGGTTATTAGCTGATGAATGAGAAATAAGATCTCACACACCAAGTCTGAACGACTAGATTTTGATTGACAATGTAGAGCCGTAAGCGCTGATTTTGAGTCCGATAGTATAAGTATTTGTCTATGTATAACAGGCATGTCAAGTATAAAATCTAGTGCTTTCAAAATGACAAATAACTCTGCTGTAAATATAGAACATCCTTTCGTAATATGGTATTTCTTTCTAATGCTGAGCGCTGGTATTACAAAGGAAGCCCCAACATCGGAAGAATCTAAAACAGAACCATCCGTGAAAATGTGTAGATAGGAATCGTATTTCCTATCTATCAAGTCTTTGGCATAGGATGATAGTAACAGAGGATTGTCTTCTTTATTCAGATCTCCGTAAGTGTAAATGATTTCAGCCTGCTCTGACAACCACGAAGGGTATGAACAACATGGAACCTCGGCAATACCATCAAGAGACAGGTTACAGTTCTGAAATAACGGGGAAACATAATCACCTAGGGACATGTATACCGATTTGTTACGGATCTCTCTTGAAACATACGTACTTCCATCCAGTTCAGTCATTACTGAATTTGGAATGGTTCTAGCTCTCACTGTAAAATTACAGGCGCAACTTAGCCTGTGTTCATTTAAGGGTAACACACCAGCTTCCTTGTACGTCAGATCAATTGAAGCCCATCGGGGAAGTCCTAATGCAATTTTAAAGGCTAACGAGTCAATACTGGTTAGCTTGTGTAAATCTGTCTTTCCAGCTGTAAAAAAAACTTCTTGGCCATACGACAGAATTGAACGAACTAGCCCTGAGGCGACATAGACGAGATTAGATCCCCAGTTAATCAGAGGTATAGCAGATAGAACACGTAATAAACCAACTTTTTTCCTAGCCTTTTCTACAAGGTAATTGATATGTTTACTCCAAAAAAAGTTTATAGTGGAAGATTACACCGAGAAACTTAACTTGTTTGCTTGGGTATATTAAATTATTATATACCTTTGCCTTCAAACGCAATTGTTTTCTTTGTAAAGACAACAAAAACCGTTTTGTGAGCAGATAAACCGAACCCATTTGATTTCATGTAATGAAAAATATTGTCAACTATTTCCTGATACTGTTCAATGATTTTCTTTCTTTTGGTTTGTTGTTTGGAAAAATTGCAGTTTACATTTCTCCACAGAGCATATCATCTGCATACAGAGCTAATGTGGCACCTTTTGTATTAACCTGTTTAATATCGTAAAGCATTAGCGAGAAAAGTGTTGGAGCGATTGCACTTCCTTGGGGAACACCCATGTTAATAGTCTTAGAAGTTGATAAAGCTCCATGAACATTGACTTGGATAGTTCTGTCCGATAAGAAAGCTTTCAGAAATTGGAAAAAAACGACCTCGTATTCCTACTTCATGTGCTTTGTACAACAATTTAGAATGCCATACTGAATCGTAGGCTCTATGAACATCAAAGAACGTTGCAAGGGTCGAATGACGCTTGGCAAGAGCTTTTTTCACATTCGAGGATAAGTGGACAATGTGGTCTGTGACTCCTCTACCTTTCCTAAAACCAGCCTGGAATAAAGGCAAAACTCCATTTTTTTCAGGAAATGTTCTATTCTGTTTTCATGATTCTTTCAAAAAGTTTTCCAATATGAGGTGTTAAAGAAATAGGTCGGAAACTAGAGGGAAGAGTTTTAGATTTTCCTTGTTTAAGGATTGGGATAACAGTAGCTTTTTTCCAATCTGTAGGGAGCATTCCAGCATTCCAACAAATCTGAAAGAACTCCAACAACTTTGATAACAGACTCTCAGGAAAATGCTTAATCATGTTATAGGAAATAGGATCTGAACCAGTGGATATCTTGCCTGGCTTTATGCGTTTAAGTGCGAAACAGACTTCTTGCATTGTTAAATTTGTGTTAATATATAAAGTGTTACTTTCTATGTTAAGCTGCTCAATGTTTTGGTATTTATCCTCAAACTCCTTTCTACGAATTTGTTCAGTCTGGGATAAACACTCAGTCTGACTCATTGAAGCAAAAGTTTCTGCTAATAATTCAGCTTTTTCTTTGTTAGTTCTATAAATTGTATCATTAACATGCAGAGCAGGCTGAGGGAGATGGAATGTACCCTTGATTTTTTAAATTTCTTTCCATAATTTAGAAACGTCATGTGGATGTTTAGAACAAGTCATGATCAAATTACCATAATACTGTTTTTTGGCAAGAGCTACTGCTCTGTTACTATAGTTATAGCAATTTTATATTTACTGTGGAGTTCATTTATTACTTGGGGTGGCTGTGAATGACGACTAACACACACACACACACACACACACACACACACACACACACACACACCACACACACACACACACACACATGTCTAATACACAGGCTATCATGATTACCACTGAAGAGAACGTAGAAACACGGATTCTGGCTCACCCGGTCTCAACCAGTTTCGACCGGGCGACTCCAGAATCCGTGTTTCTACTTTCTCTGACAAGTAAGACTTCAATAACCAAAAAAATAACGATTTTTTTACAAACAAACATACTGTGTAGGATTATCCGTTTTCAATACTAATTTACTAAACTTTTTAGATTTCAGTTTTTGTTTAATAGGGTCGTTTGGCCTAGTTTGCCGCTAAGCTTTGCAGGTCAAGTGATCACACTGGGGTCGTTTGGCCTAGTTTGCTGCTGTGCTTTGCAGGTCAAGTGATCATACAGGGTCGTTTGGCCTATTTGCTTGCACACCCTGCAGCCCTCTTGCTGCTAAAAGTCCAACTCCATTCACTTAACAGTTAGTAGCAACGTAGTATATAACCCAAACACATTGAAGCTTTCACAATCTATGTGACCAGTGTAAATGTTTGATAAAGTTGTTGTTTATTAGTAGCAATTTTTAAGACCAAACAACAACGTATCTACATTACTCTTTAGTCACTAGTTGTTCAATCTTTATATTAAATACTTTAGCATATTAGATAACATATAGATATTTAACAATTAATTCTCTCTCAGAGAACTACGAAATAAAAAACTATTAAAGGGGGCCCAATTACGGGGCCCGCTGAGAGCACTAACAGCCGTGTGTGCCGCAGCACCTAGTTGCCGCTCTGAGATCGACCTTACCTGTCCGACGTTGCCGCGTGTTTTGTTAATTTAGGGTGACTGTTGTTAGACTGTTTGAGAAGAGACACTTTTATTTAGACGACTGTTCGGTAGAAAGAAGACGTAACAAAGAAACACTTGCAAAACTACTTCGGAGACATGTTTGGAATAAGTGTGTGGTTTTATGTCTGAATATAACTCAGTTTTAAAAGACTTTAGAGAATATATATTCACTGGCACACGGCGCCGCCCGGCTATGCAATTTTGTGTAATTTGATGCGGGCTGATTTGCGTTGGCTGGGCGCCTACTAGTAAAGTGACAAATGCGGCGCCCTAGCTCTGCAATTTTGTGATAAGCTGATAATGAAGGGCTCACACAAAGGAAAGCATGTAAGGAAAAAGAATGTAACAATGGATTGTGTTTTTATTTTACGTTTTATCAAGTCGCCATAGGTTCTTATTCAAGTCGCTATCAAGTTGTTCTAAGTTCTTAATCAAGTAACCTCTAAGTTCTTAATCAAGTCACCCCAAGTTCTTAATTAAGTCTTACTTAAGTCACCTCAAGTTCTTAATCAAGTTCTTGATCAAGTCACCTTAAGTTCTTACTTAAGTCATCCTCTAAGTACAACCAAGTTCTTATTCAAGTTATCTTATTATTGTCAAAAAAACGATACAATCTATGTTATTGTCTTAAATAGTAGATGCCTAATATAGTACACACACGCCTCAAAAAACGCGTCATCGCTGAGAATATTTTGCTCGGCGTTCTCTGCGCGAGATCGGCCAGCATAGATCTTAATGAAGTTCTTACATCCTAAGCAACCGCATTGATTACAATTCTGGTCTATGGAAATGTCTTTTATAGACTCCATGTCTTTATTTATTGACTCCATCATTTTATAATACGCCATGATTTATTTTTATCAAAAAAACAAAAAATTTTAAAATTAAGTTCTTAAATATTATTACATTTCAAATGGATCAAAACGATCTTTTGTTGTTGGCGGTTTTGGCATGCTTTTGTCTTCTGTATTTAGTGGTTCAGATTCTTTTGACTGCTTTGGTTCTTGGTGCAACGTTGCCATTGTTTATATATTTTATAACAGTAATAACCGCCCCCAGCAGCAGCAAGGGCGCCAAAAATGACAACAGTTTTAAGTTCAATATTCCATGAAGACTTTGGCGCTGTAGGCCTTGAATCACATGGAGTTTTTATAGCTGGCATTGAATCAACTTTTTCTGGCGTTGGCGGTGTTATGTTTTCATGATGAGTTATATTCTGTGATTGTAATTTTAATTTTTGTTGTTTGTTCCACTCTGCTACTCTTTTTCCTGCTTTAACACGCCCAGGATGAGGATGCTTTTCACTGGTCTCCACCTGATTCAGTGTTTTCTGATTCTGCTGATTTTCGGCTTGGTTACTTTCTCCACCTGATTCAGTGTTTTCTGATTCTGCTGATTTTCTGGCTCGGTCATTTTGAAGGGAAATAAAATCTATATGATTAAAAGTAATTAATCCCATGATTAATGGTGATAACAATGTTCCAAATCTGTAATATAGATCACAGCTTAGAGACTCTAATGACTTTGTTAAAACTGGATCCTGCGTTAAATCATACATAAAGTCTTGTTCAGAATCAATGGGAGCAAATCTACTAACTAGTTTAGTGTACAAACTAAGAACTGTTTGCCCGACACTTTTTACCATTCTTGATCCCAGTTGCGCTTCATACCTGTTATGATACTTTTTCAATGTCTTGTGGCGACATCTGTTGAATTTGTTCTATGCTGAATTCAGTTCCGAGGAACTGTTTGTTTTCCCACATGCTGCCATAGAATACAGCCTTTCCTTTTTGGCATAATAGCTTGGTCATCAACTTCTTCATTTGTAAGTCCAAGACGGTTTAGGCCGCTCTGTAGCTCTAGCAGATCATCGGTGTTCATGTTTTTTATTAATTATAATTATTTTATTTTTTTAAAATGAGCACCGAAAAAACTGTCGCCAACCTTGTATATACCATTCTGCTGTTATCGGAGGTCTAAGTGTAGGATGCACAATGCTTGGCAAAAGCCTGTTAAAAATAAAACCAGCAGATCTTGGCAAACTAGACTTTGAGGATTCAGCAAAGCTGATTGCTATTATTGCAGCTTCGTTCACTACGAAAGATTTTCTAGTTAAGCAAGATATAATTCCAGAGAATATAAATATGTAAAAAAAATACATTTATAAAAAATGGGTTCACTCGTAATGATGATAGGTGGTGCAGTAGTGAATGCGCTTGCTTTTAGCGGAAGTAATTACGCATTTAGTAAACTACGGGATGACGGAGAGAGAAAAAGACATAACAAAGCTGTGGAGCAACTAGCTGCAGCACAAGATCACTATGAAAAGCAGAGAATTGAGCAGTTAGATTTTATTAATAACAAACTGAAAAAACAGGGACATGCAGCTTACACATTTAAAGATGTTTATCAAGCGATAAAAGAGTATTATCTAGTAACAGGCAAACCAATAGAGACATTGCCCCCACCAAAATTCAGCGACTTTTATCATCCATCAGAAAACAAAAGATGCAAGAAATCGCGTTTTTTGTCTTTGGTATGACTGTTGTGTATTTTGTTGCGCATAATATTGGCTGAATAAAAAATGAACAAAATCTATTATTCGCCAAGAGGATATTGGAAGGGAATAACAGCAATTAAAAAGCTAAGCCAAGCAGCGGGAGTCAGTGAACAAACAGCAAAAGAATGGTTATCTAAACAAACGATTTGGCAAATTTATTTACCTGCGCCTAGACGAATACAGAGACCGTGCTTTGTGAACATAATACAGAACGACACCCATCAAATGGACCTTCTATATTTACCCCATGACACGATTAGACGAAAAAGATTTAAGTACGCGCTTACAGTCATTGACTAGCTTCAAGATGCAAAGATGCGGAACCGTTAACACAAAAGAGTGCTTCTGCTGTTGCTGTTGCTATACAACTAATATACCAACGAGGTCCTTTAACTTACCCTCGCATGATTCAAGTCGATGATGGAAAAGAATTTAAAGGCCGAGTGAATCATTATTGTTAAAACATAGAGTTACCATTAAAAGGGGCATTCCAGGAGTTCACAGATCACAGGCTTTAGTTGAAAACTTTAACAAACAGTTATCTGAAAGACTTTTCTCCTACCAGTATCACAGAGAGCTGATTGACAATTCTCGCAACACAGAATGGGTTAGAAGACTGCCCTCAGTTTTGCGCGCAATGAATAATGAAGAATTTAAAGGGTTAAAACCAGTACAAGCTATCAAAAAATAATAATAATAATGTATAATACTTATATAGCGCATTTCTTGTTGTACAACTCAATGCGCTTACATCCACCATTTGCACTTATTCATACAATATTCATGCACACAGCAAAAAGAAAATACACAATTGCAGACGCACCAGCATGCATAAACTGCCTCACCAAACTAGTTGTGGAGAAATTTAGGAGAGATCTATCATCTACAGAAGAGAATGGGCCTTTTGAAGAGGTAAATTTTGAGCTGAGATTTAAAAGAAGAAAGAGTAGGCTGATTACGAAGGTCTTCGGGGAGGGAGTTCCAAATAGAAGGTGCTCTAAAACTGAAGGCTCTTTCGCCAACAGATTTCAGAGACGCTTAGGGATTTTCAAAAGTTTTTGTGAAGAAGAGCGAAGGTCGAGAGCTTTGGTAGGTGCAGAGAGAAGAAGAGAGATAGTGAGGAAGAGATTCATTGAAGTGGCGGAAAGAAAGAACTGCCAGTTTAAATTGCCACCGATACTGTAGGGGAAGCCAGTGCATTTTCGATCAGCATGGGAGTGATGTGCTCACACCTCCTCCTCTTCAAAACAAGTCGTGCAGCGCTATTTTGGACTCTCTGCAGCCGAGCAATCTGTTCTGTGGGAAGCCCAGCATAAACAGATTTGCAGTAGTCCAATCTTGACATCACCATGGCACAGACTAGCCTGACAGCTACTTCCCTGGATATAAAGCGTCGGATGGAAGCAATACGTCTCAGCTCTAAAAAGGATGAGCGACAGACTACAGATATTTGATTCTGCATGGTCAGACACTGATCAAGGGTAACACCAAGGTATTGACAGACTTATTGAAAGGTAATCAGTACCATCAACAACCATTGACTCTGACTCAACGAGTTTGAGGCAGGAGGAGGTTCCAACGGGCATGACTTCAGTCTTTTCACAATTTAATTTAAGCTTATTACTTGTCATCCACTCCTGCACACTGCTGATACACCGAGACACCCCAGATTGAACAGAAACAAACACATCAGTGTGCCACTTTTAGAAAGTTCAGTGTCATCAGCATACTTGTGAAAATCACAATCATGGTCCGAGATAACATCCGACAGGGCTGTGAGTACAATGTAAACAACACTGGCCCAATACTGACCCCTGGGGTACTCCATACAAAAGAGGTGACAAAGTAGAACCTTACACCACCCACAACCACCGCCTGCGATCTATCTCTGATGTATGATTCGAACCACTGAAGAACTATCCCATCAACACCAAAAGTGACCCTAAGCCTTTCAAGTAAAGTAGTGTGATCTAGCGTATCAAAGGCAGCACTCAGATCAAGCAAGGCTACGAGAGAAACAAGTTTACTGTCGGATTTGCACAGCAAACAGTCCAGTACGCTCATACAGCAGTCTCAGTGCTATGATTCTTCCTATAAGCAGACTGACAGGCCTCAAGAAGACCATGGTCTGAAAGATGAGCCTGAAGCTGCTTCAGCACAACTCTTTCCAGGATTTTTGAGAGGAATGGGAGGTTGGACACTGGTCTATAGTTCTTTAACTTATTAAGGTCTAGTCCTGGCTTTTCAAGAGAGGGGTAACCATTGCCTGCTTAAACTGAGGAGGCATTATGCCTGACGAGAGAGATTGTTTACAATATTTGTAATCACAGGAATCAAATGAGAGGCACACCGTTTAAGAGGGAAGTAGGATGGGGGTCAAGGACACAACTTTTGCTGGAGGATTCATTTATGAGATCGCTGATCAGTTTTTCATCCACAGGATTAAAAGTACAAAAAGGTGGTCCACAGTATTTATCGTAAAGAATTGGTTGGGAAGGATTTGCATCAAGATTGTCACGGATGGTTTTGATTTTATCTACAAAGAATTCACTAAATTGTTGAGAGATTTGAGAAGGAGGAATGTTCGTGGGCAAACTTAATTTCTTTTGTTTGCCAAGTAGTTCACTTGAAAGAGAAAACAACTGCTTTGATGAAGAACAGGAGTCAATTTTATCACGGTAGTATGACTCTCTGGCATCCTGGAGGCAGTCCCCCTGCCTCACACCTGTTCGCTGCAAGATCTGGCGGTGGGTAGTCAATCGGCTCTTTCTCCCAGCGTCTCTCGCTGCGCCGGCGTTGACGTCGAGCAGCTCTCACGTCCTCGGAGAGCCAAGGAGCTGAGGGACGGTCAGTAACACACCTATCACTGCAGGCCGCGTGTCGGTCCAGGATTTCCTGAAGGCCATCGTTAAGCACTTCAAGTAATTGTGTAACATCTGCATTGCTTTGCTGCTTACGCATGCCCTGAGCAAAAAAAACAATAAATGTTGCTGAAGGAGACGTCAGTACAACCCAGCAAACTATTACCATTTGGTTTTTAAAGTAAGGTACCTTTATTTACCAGGAGAAGCAGAAGGGACACTCGCATCAGGGCAACCGATCCAGTTTGGAGTGTCGATCCATATGAAATAAAAAGAATTGTAAAAATGAATCCGCCGTGTATTATTTACGAGAAACTGACACAAACGAAACAACCGGCTCCTCAAAGATCTTTTGTGAAGGAGGAAAACCTGAGATAACCCACCAGCCCACATTTTCCGTTTTAAATTAAATTTTAACATAAATAATTTGAGCCCTAAAATAGGCCCAAAGGAAGCGCAGAATTAAAAAGAATGAAAAATGAAAAGACCTCGGAATGGACAAAGAATTTTTTAAAATTTGATTTCCCTGCTATTATTGCAACATTTGCGAGGATTCATCAGCAATGGCCAAAGCAACCAGATCCCCCTACAAACCCCAAAAACCCAAAATTTTTATTATTTAAACATGGGGGGAAAGAATATCTTGAAATAATTAAAAAAAATCCGGCACATCAAGGGAAAACCCTTAAAAAAATTTTTCTGAATTTGGGGGGATATTGAAATTTATCTTAAGATAAAGTTAAAATTTAAAAAAATGGACCCGAAGAAAGTAAATAATTATGCCTTTTTCCCCAAAGTCCAATTGCATATGAAAAAATCCGGTTAACAAACAACCTTTTTTTTGTTTGTTCTATCTAATACTTTTTTGTTACAAACCCTTGTGTTATCCATTTAGATTAGATCGCCGTTTTTTAAAGTTTTCATGAAAAAAAAAATCTTTTGTCAAACAATGCTTCTTTTTAGTTGTTTATGCGATAAAGGGTTTTACTGCACAAAAACTGCGAGATAATTTCCTTTTTTCTTTTTTAATGATTCCCCCTGCTCCCAAATACTGTACATTTTTTTTTCCCTTTAACCCAACAAACTCCTTTTTTTCCCCCTTTCCCGAAAATTTTTTCTTTCATCTTTTTTTAAAACCCCTTTTTATTAGTAATTGAATAAAGGCGAATCTTTAGGGCAATCGGATGTGTCGACCATCCCGCATGCCCTTTAAACCTTTCTTTTAATTCCATGTCCCTTTTTAAAATGTTTTTCAGTAGGGGTAAAATAAAAACAAAACTAAACCCCGGGACTGTGTAAAGACTCTGGACTCGGATACGAAGGGGTTTTTAAATGTCCCTAAAGAAATTCCCAACAAACAAAACTTTGATAATCCTAAAACAGTTTAAAATCAAAAAAATACAAAGGGTTGTCTAATTTTACTTTTTTTTTTTTCATTATTATGCCAAAAAGCTGATCATGAAATCTTCTAAAGTCTTGATAATTGGTTTGAAGTCAGCTTAATTGGCTTCGTTCTCTCTGGTGACCAATCTAACATCTTTACGCTTGTGTGGATTTTCCATAGTCTTTCCGAACAGCTGTTGTTCATCAGCTTGAAAAAGTCTTTTTCTGAAGCATCTGTGGATTTAGTTCGAGATCAGTGTTTCTTCATGATGTAATGGTTTCATGAACTGTTCTTGATCAAAAGCAATTATACGATGAACACTGTCAACTTCAACCATGTCTTAAATAAATTGCAGAAGTCTGTAATGACAGACATTTTTTTTTTTTGCCTCGAAGATTAGGCACAAGTTTAGGCGCTCGTTTTTGCCATCTTCAGACTTCTGCCGCTAACGGATAGTCATTATACAGGTCATGGAGTTCCTGAGGATATTCTAAGTCAACTTCCAGAATGTATCCACGCTGTTGACCCGGCGTCAAACTGCTCAAACCCACTTAATGCTTTTTGAATATTATTTGTACTGCCACCTGTGTACATTTTAAAGTTGCGTAATGGAAGTGATTGCGCCATTGCCCATCCATACAGATTGTTTGCATCTAAATACATGAGATAGTTATGACCTTTACTTGATTATAATCATCTAGGTATTTGTTGTTTGCTTTACAATAATATGCGACGCCATACTAATTCCCCCACGCAATCCGTTTTCAATCATCTGAATCATTGGTAGGTCAGACAATAAATCAATCTTACTCCAGTAAACTTTAAGAAAGCGTCCCCAGCTCATCCCGGGCGGCAGAAATATAATGCGCAGGATCCAGGCTATAATGTTTCATGCAGGTCTTTCTGTAATTTTCAAAGACGTCCGCCAACAAACATACATCAGCCATCAAGTATGCATCATGATAGTCTCACCATCGTTTTAACACTCTAACTTCTGCCACGCATCTTGAGCATGCTGGTAATCGGAATCACTGATGGCTTTTCCTCTAAGACTAGAAAAGAACGCGTCTTTAGGAGGAAGTGTATCTTCGTCAAACCTTTCCCAACTCTCATGTACTCATAAGGGTAAACACCCTTTCTAACAAGTGTTGGGTCAAAATATTCTTCCGTTATTGGGCAGGACTTTAAGGACATAGTCAGCGACTCTAATGATCCCATCATGTGCTGCATAGAGTCATAAAAAGACATGTTATTTAAAGTGAAACACATGTACTTTCTGATGACTGTGCAATACATGACACCCTGAAGGCGTTGTCTACTGCTTTCATTATAAGGTGAGAGTCGTAACCTCGCAAGTTGTGAAAGAATAACAGGCAGCTTCCATGTCTTTGGTTCAAACTTTAGTTGAAGATTGCATTTACTGTGTGCTGCTCCTCTAAACTTTCCACTAATGTGATCATGGTCTCTTACTGTCGGATTTGTTGCTTCTTCACTGAGTTCTAAACCACAAATCCAACAATGTGTGGCTGAGTCATACTGTTCTTGGTCTTCAGGCGTCATTATGATTTCAGATAAATTCAGATTAATAGAACAGTCATTACGCACTTTTTTTGCATGCGCTGTAAAAAATCTTCTAGCCGCATTTGGTCCTCTATATAATTCTGGGCGTTGAATGGCGCCATCTGACCTGACAACGATGAAAGCAAATGAACAAATCTGATGATTACTCACAAAGGCTGTTTTTGGAAGTTTCTGTGGGGTTGGCCCCTCATAAGGAACAATGAGTGATTCGAAGTCTGCGTAAACAACATATGGGCTCGTTTGCATCCGTTTCCCAGTTTTTAAAACAACTTTACTGCCTTCTGGGGCGTAATTAGTTCTGTATTACAGTCAACTGGACCGATACAATGTTTCTTATGTTCGCTCGCGGCTTGAACAGACGGAATTCTTGTTAAAACATTTTCTACAGAATTCTTGTTTATTTTTTTGCTTTGAAGTATGCGTCAATAATCTACTCATTGTTCGTATCAATGTGTAAGTGGTAGCCCTGCTGGCGAAAACATCAGTAGTAAGTCACATGATTTTTATCTGGCTCGCCAATCGTTGGACTGTTCTTGGACACTCTGATGGGCTGTAGATTCGTTTCCTCATCCCTGTGTAAATATTAACAGTTATTGGTTTTGTTTTGTTCTTCAAACTGATCAATTTTTGTCCACGCTAACAGGAAAGGATATTCCATCGAAGTTAAGATCATTAATGTAATCCCAATAGTTAGACACTCTCTCTGCGTTTTTTGCGGCGTAATGCAGCCTTGCGAGACACACAACATAAAACATTTGTTGTCTTGTATTTTGTATGTTTTAGAACTGCTCTTTTCACTACCAATGCTGGGGCAGCGGAATGTAAGCCTTGCCTACAATCGGCGCATACTTAGCCTGTTTATCTGATCTCTAAGACTTCAACCCTCTGACCAACCAGAGCCTCTCATTTTGGCTTCTCGGCGGCCACATCAAACTGTGTAAGCAGTTCGTCTGCCCAACCGGGTGTTAAGTCATTATGAGAAAGAATAGTCTGTTGTTTAGTTGAGACCCAGACTTCTAGATTTTCTTCATTTATTGTTATATAATCGATTAAAACAGCTAACATTACTTTAACTGGCGGTCTATTGTTAGTTTACCTGGAACTTGAGAAATAGCATGAGCAACACTGCCTGTACGTTTGCTGGATCAATGACTTCTAAATCAATATCATTCAGTGCTCTTGATAAATCTTCTTGCATTGCTTCAAACAATTCGTCGGGGCCTTCATATATCTTATCCATGCTGAGTTTCTTTTCTAACTCAAAATACTTATTTAAATCAAAAAAATAATTAATCAATATCGATGGTCTTTTTGTGCTTAGACTCATAAACTAAAGTATAAAACACCCTTTGGCGTTGTTAATGTGAGCTGTTTTAGAACAGAGTTTAATGTCTCGTCTACTTTTTTTAAACATTCCTTTTTATCTGATCGGTGTCTGGCTGTTAGAAAAACTTGTCCTTGCCTTTCTTTGAAGATCAAACTTTTGTCTTTTGTAGTCATTAAAATCAGCCTGTAAACAGACTAAATCTTCATCCGTGATGTTTGAGTCAGCTAGTGCTTTATTTATTATCAATTAAGGACAATTACGTATGTGAACCAGGCTGGTGCTTTTGATT
>JAFLJL010004829.1:0-14894 GCA_018398815.1 Conus ventricosus
AGATCTTGGCAAACTAGACTTTGAGGATTCAGCAAAACTGATTGTATTATTGCAGCTTCATTTGCTACGAAAGATTTTCTAGTTAAGCAAGGAATAATTCAGAGAATATAAATATGTAAAAAAATACATTTATAAAAAATGACTTCACTGTAATGATGATAGAGGCGCTGTGGTGAATGCGCTTGCATTTAGCGGAAGTAATTACGCATTTAGTAAACTACGGGATGACGACGAGAGAAAAAGACATAACAAAGCTGTGGAGCAACTAGCCGCAGCACAAGATCGCTATGAAAAGCATAGAATTGAGCAGTTAGATTTTATTAATAACACACTGAAAAAACAGGGCATGCAGCTTACACATATAAAGATGTTGATCAAGCGATAAAAGAGTATTACTAGTAACGGGCAAACCAATCCAGACATTGCCCCCACCAAAATTCAGCAACTTTTATCAACCATCAGAAAAACAAAAGATGCAAGAAATCGGGTTTATTGTCGTTGGTATGACTGTTGTGTATTTTGTCGCGCATAATATTGGCTGAATAAAAAATGAACAAAATCTATTATTCACCCAAAGGATATTGGAAGGGAATAACAGCAATTAAAAAGCTAAGCCAAGCAGCGGAGTCAGTGAACAAACAGCAAAAGAATGGTTATCTAAACAAGCGATCTGGCAAATTTATTTACCTGCGCCTAGACGAATTCAGAGACCACACTTTGTGAATACAACTCCAAACGACACCCATCAAATGGATCTTCTATTTTACCCTCTGATACGATTAGACGAAAAAGATTTAAGTACGCACTCACAGTCATTGACATAGCTTCAAGATACAAAGATGCAGAACCATTAACACAAAAGAGTGCTTCTGCTGTTGCTGTTGCCATACAACTGATATACCAACGAGGCCCGCTAACTTATCCTCGCATGATTCAAGTTGACGATGGGAAAGAATTTAAAGGCCAAGTGAATCAATTATTGTTAAAACATAGAGTTACCATTAAAAGAGGCATCCCAGGAGTTCACAGATCACAGGCTTTAGTTGAAAACTTTAACAAACAGTTATCTGAAAGACTTTTTTCCTACCAGTATCACAGAGAGCTGATTGACAAGTCTCGCAACACAGAATGGGTTAGAAGACTGCCCTCAGTTTTGCGCGCAATGAATAATGAAGAATTTAAAGGTCTAAAACCAGTACAAGCAATCAAAAGAAAAACAATAAATGTTGTTGAAGGAGAGTCTTCATCCGGCAAACTATTACCATTTGGTTTGAAAGTAAGGTACCTTTATTTACCGGGGGAAGCAGAAGGGGACACTTGCATCAGGGCAACCGATCCAGTTTGGAGTGTTGATCCATATGAAATAAAAAGAATTGTAAAAATGAATCCGCCCGTGTATTATTTACGAGAAACTGACACAACAAAACAACCAGCTCCTCAAAGATCTTTTGTAAAGGAAGAACTGCAGATAATCCCACCAGACACAGTTCCACTTTAATTATTTTACGGTTCTATAATGTCCATATCATATGAAAACTCTGGATTAACAAACACACGTTTTGTGTTTGTTCTATCTAATGACTTCTTTGTTACAACAGTTGTGTTGATCTCATGTAGATTAGATCGCAGTTTTACGTTGTCATGATGAAAAGTCTTATTGTCAAACAACGCTTCTTTGTAGTTGTCATGAGATATGCTCGACTGCACAACACTGCGAGATATTCCTTTGCTTTCTTAATGGTTTTCTCCTGGCTCGAAATACTGTACATTTTCGACCTTAAACAATAAACTCCTTAATCACCTTTCAGATAATTCATCCTTCATCTTTCCTAAAACCTTCTTGTTAGTAAATGAATGCAAAGGCGAATCTTTAGGGTAATCGGATGTATCATCCATCCACTTCCCTTTACTACTTCGTTTCCATTTTTTATAAAATTTTCAGTGGGGATATCAAAACCAAAGCTACGTATCTGTGTAAAGTACCTGGACTTAGGTAGGGGGCTTAAAGTACCCCATAAAAAAAAAATTCTAAATCAAAAGCTTTATAATTCTAAAACAAAAACCCAAATAAATCAGGCTTGCCCAAATTTTGACTTTTTTTTTTCATCTTATGCCAAAAAAAAGGATCATGAAATCTTCTAAAATCCGAAATTGGGTTTTTTAAAGCATTTAATGGCTTCGTTCTTTTTGGTGCCCAATCTGCATCTTTGCGCTTGTGGGATTTTCCATAGTCTTTCCAAAAACGCTGTTGTTCATAGTTTGAAAAGGTCTTTTTCTAAAGCCTGGGGATTTGTTCTAAATCAGGTTCTTCATGATGTATGTTTAAAAACTGTTTTTGATTAAAAAAGCAATTAACGATGAACAGCTGTCAAATTTAAAAACCCGTCTAAAAAAAATTGTGAACTTTAATGACAAAATAATTTTTTTTTTTTCCCCCAAATTAGGCACAAGTTTAGGGGGGGCTTGTTTTTCCCTTAGACTTTCTGCAGCTAATGGATAGTCATTATCAGGGCTGGAGTTCATGAGGATATTTTTAATCAATTCTAAATGAAACCACGCTGTTGAAACCCGGGGGTCAAACTCCCAACCATTTAATGCCTTTGAAATTTTAATTTTTACCCGTGTACATTTAAAAATTGCTAATGGAAGTGATTGGCCATTGCCTAGGAACAGGGAAAAGGGGGATTCTTAAAACCCCCCAGCCTCACCAGGTTCGGGCTAGGGGACTAGAATGCCCCTTTCCTTCTCTACAAGTAAGACTTCAATAACCAAAAAATAACGATTTTTCTCAAAAAACAACTGGTAGGGTTATCCTTTCAATACAATTTACTAAAACTTTTCAATTTTAGTTTTTTTTTTAATCCATGTTTTTTCTTGATCGTTTTTAAAACACATTTTTTCCAAACATTTTCAAATGATCTCTGTCTTTCATTGAAAAAACACTACAGTCTTTAATGTTCTCTAAAGTCTTTTAAAACCCAGTTATTTTCTGGGATAAAATCCCCACACTTATCCCATCATGCTTCCGCTAAACCGCTTTGACAAAATGTTTTCTCTTTTTAAAATAATCTTTTCTGCCCAACGTTCTATAAAAAAGAGTGTCTGCGTTCCTTCAAACACTTTATAAAAGTATTCTAAAAACACTCACTCAGTTTAGTGCTAGGGTTAATAAATATACGTCATTGTCTTGTCCATATAAACTTCTTTCAGGATATGCTTTGTTCCTTTTATAGTGTTGGACAGAAAATTACAATCTGATCAAATATTATAGCGGATTTTTGTTAAACTAGTTTGTAATAAGTCTAGGACAAATATTGTTTTTCCACAACCAGTCTGCCCACAAATCAGTGAACAATGAGGGGATTTTATCATAAAGTTTAACTGCTCCATAGTTTTATAACAGAATTTAATCTAATCTGTATTATTTTTATCATTCTCTCCGTCAAAAAACTTGTTCAGTATAATAAAAACCCTTTGAGGCACTAAATGTGTTGTAAGATGATCCAATTTAGTCTGTATATGAATTGTTTCTATTTAAGTCACATGATTTTGTTGCTTGTTGTTATGATCATAAATATACTCAACATTGTTGAAGAACGACGATGGTAACGTTTAAAAGGCGTTTAACGTTAAGTTTTGCCGTAATATTAATTTCCTTTTATAAGGACGTCACTAACGCCCACAACCCCATTCCCTCTCCACATCTTTAAAGACAGGGAAATTTCAAATATCATTGTGTGAAACGTGTCTCTAATTTTCTGCTTGGAAAGAACTGTAATTTTGTAGGAAGCGTTTTTTACAACTGTTTCTTTCTGTGGAGGATGTACTGTTTTTTCCTATACGGCGTATTTCAATTTCTTTCCGACTTTGTCGCTTCCGGCATAAGAAAACTTACATGTAAGGGGCCAGAGTTGAATGCTTTTCTGAAACTTTTTGACGGCTATAAAAGATGTAAATGGGCTTCTTATGAATTCAAATTTTAATTTCCCATTCTATATATGGTTCTAAGTGCCATTTGAGGTCAGGTTATTCGAAAAAAACGATTTTGCTTATATTTACTGTCAACATTTATTTGCCTCTAGATGGCAGTTGTTTAGTTTAAGGAAACTTTTTGCTGTCGCCAACCTCTTTGCGTTTATAATCACATCCTTTAGTGTACTCAAAAACATACAAAGCGCCCTATCTCACATTTTGTTCAAAGTCCGCACGTCTGCAAGGTCTTTTAATTCTAAAGTTTAACACCTCACAGGCGATAATGTAACTCCCGATCTTCTGGCACCCGCGACATTTTTTTTTAGTACAGTTTATTATTTTTTTCCAAAACAATGTGCAGGGTTATCACATTTCAAACTTTCCCGCTTTGTCTTTGATTTTATATTAAATGATCCGAACTCCACAAACTAATTTTTTAACTGTAAATTAGGGAATTGTATAATTTCAGAATCGCAAATATGCAGCTTCCCCTGACGGAGGGACTCTTAAAAACAGTTGAGGCCCTTTCAATCATATAAGTTTTCATCGTGTCAGCTCATCCAAATGGAAATAGAGTAATGAAGGTAAGCATGATCGAGCGGATGTTCTCCCTCATAAGTATGTTTTGTTTGACGTAAATCTTAAAACTATGAACGGACCGATTGGCAGTTGTAAGCCTAACTTTTTAGCTAGTTTCATCAAAATAGTACCCCTACTTCTTTCTTCTTCAGGTTTGAAGGTCATCATTGTTTTCAGTTGCATTGTTAAGTTGAGAGCAATGTCAAAGTTACTCATTGCTTCTTTTAGCGAGCAAAAACCCGTAATATACATTCAGGTATGGTTAACTGCTAATATTGGCCTCCTATTTTTAACTTTTTTTAATCTTATTATTCTCCTTGGCTTTGCTTATATTAAAACCATACGACTTTGTAGAATATTTCATGGAGCGCGAGCCGTTCTGGTTTCCGCCAGAGTCGTTATCAATAGCATGTTTAAAAAACGATGGACGGTCTTGGTGTTATTTTTACAAACATTTTTTGAACAAAATAAAATGAGCGCGTTCAAATATACTAAAGATGCAAAATATTCTGTTGGGGCCGCACTCAATCGTTCAAAATATTGCAACTGATACTCTTGACATTTCTGTGACTCCAGTCTGATGCCTTTCAAGTAAAGGTGAGTACTCCATTAAGAAGATATCTTACCCCCCCTATTAAAAAGAACTACATCGCGATAGTGTGTTCAGTCATCCGATGCAGTTTTATCAGAACCAGTTAAAACGTTGCTGTGTTTTGTGCATCAAACTGGGTGTGGAGTGTCGTATGCTGATCACTTAAATCATTCCTAATCCTTTGGTGATGTCAGTGTACAGATTTCATTTCTATTACACTTCAGACGTATTTTGACTGAAACTGCGAGCGCCATTACCAAATGACATTCCGTTTAATCCATTAGCAAACAGAATAGACATTGAAGGCTTTTGAAAGGATTCTGTAACGAATTAATATTAACATCAAGACAGACTTTAGGCAAAAGTTGATCGTAATCATGGCTTAGCACCCCTTATTAGTGGGGCGTGCACAGAAAAGTATAACCTATGACTGGAATCTCCTTACCATCTTTCTCTTCAGGCTCAGGCGTTCACCTCGGTGTCCATAGAGCAAGACACATTAAAAAACAGCATGGAACAACAATTGATTTAGACACTTAGAAGGGCCTAACAAAGCAGGAATCAGGAAGAAATAAAGACTTGTTCGTACTTCGTTTTGGTGTTTGCTAGGCTCGCAAAGCACATAATCAAGATCGAACATAACAGATCATTCTACTGGTTTTGACGCACAAAACAGTACTTGGCAAAATTTAGTGAGGACGCCATTAATTCTACAGTGATTTGCATTCATGTATTTAAAAGGTACCAAAATGTGTTTTACTATACGCAAGATCGAAAGTAGACTTTGCTGTTGGCACTGGTTGATACATGTACCTTCTGACCTTAGACTCCAGGTAGGAACAATAATGAACTACAACAATGAAATTCTTGTTGCAGGAAATGAACAGAAGGTTGGACAAAACGACATAAATTCTGAGCCAGTAATATTGCAAGCAGTAAAAAAAACAAGATGACCCCCCAAGAATAAGTCATCCAATCCCTGTGGCCCAAAGCCCGAAGGCCGTTGAAGACTCAGCAAAGCTCGCGGACTCTATTCGCGATGACCATGAATATGAAAAGACAGCGCTTGTTCTTGGATTAAACTGGCCTAGGATTACTTGGTCTTATCTTACTAAAAATTAACCCAACTATTAAGAGAACTAATGCCCATAAGTGCTCGGCCATAAAGCCAACTACTTTGCTTGCAGTAGACAAAAGCCAGCTAACAACACCCCCTAATATACCTGGTAAAGAGTCTATAGCTTTACCGGCTAATTTTTTTTAATAAATCCGCAAGATGATCAAGCTGTTTTTTTACCCATGATTTATCAGGTGGAGGCGATGGAGGTGGAGGCACTGGGCTTTGACCACTGCCGCCTGTAATAGCCAACACCATGTGTACTTATTGCAAATCCTAAGGCCGTTATAACGCTTGCTAATGTGACTCCTTGCTCTCTAAACAGTGTTCTTATTCTTTCTGCTAGCGTTGTGTCTTCATATAAAATTCTTTGGATAGTTTCTCTTATTCTGCTCACTTGAGTTTCGTAATTGTTCTCGGTTAGTAGACAACGCTTCTAGTCTTGCTGATCTCTCTTGTTCAAGATCTTTTAGTCTTTGGGTTATTCTTTCTTTAATATCAGACCTAAGTTGGCGTCATCAGCCTCAACGAGTTTTTCTTTTTCTCTTTTTATATGCTCATCTATTTCACCCAGTTTTGCTAAATTGTTTGTTAATTCGCCTCTAATGGTTCTTAAAGCATGATCAAGGGCCGCTATTTCTCGCATTGGGTAGCGGTGAGTCGTTATAGTCTTTAATGCTGTTTTCTTCTGAAAAACTGGTTTCTGCCTCTATTGCATTTATTAATCGTCTGCCGATTGATTTAATCTTTAAGTTCCTGTTGTTGCATTTGGTTATCTGTCGGGAGTTCCTGCAGTGTGTTTTGAAGTTTAGCAACTGCATCCTTATCTAATTTTGTTTAGTAATGCCAAGGCGATTTTGAGCGCTCACACTGAGCCTTTGTTAATTGTTACTCTTTTTTAAAAACTTTGATGAGTCTGGTTTAGATGTAAGCTGAACAAGTTGTCCTTGGTCGCTCCTCACAACAAATGGTCATCTTTTACTTCAAAATCATTAGGGTCTGTAAATTCGGGAGGTTCTTGGCCTAACTTTGGTATAATGATCTGACCTTACTTTCTGTTAATTCACGCCGCAAAGAGAGCCCCGAGCGATGTTGTATCATTTCACTCATGTCGTCTCCAGGATCAAAAACATCATAATCTTCATCTTCAATGCCTGCCATGTTTCTTTAATAATTAACTTTTTTATTTTGTTTTATAAAAAAATGTCACAAGCATAGGCTCGATTCTTGACCCGCATAGAAGGCTAAAAGAGCCCTTTGGCGTGAAGGGAAATAAGCGGAATATTACTGTTCCAAATAATCCATCTACTATTGATGCGGATCAAATTCTTACTGTCAAATTTCCAGACCTAGGAGCGGATGAAGTGATTGTGCCAGGCTCTGCGCAACTTAATTTCAAAATAGAACTCACATCAGAAACAGACCCAAACAGGACAGTTGTCCAGAATCTAGGACGGGCAATCGTTAAGAAAATTTCTATAAAACTTGAGGGGCAAGAAATATTTTCTTTACACAATGCAGACGTATTTTTAACTATTCTGATCTATGGCTAACCGAGAATGAAAGGGCTGATCTTGCGTTTCAAGGAATAGATAATGAAGAAGCACTAAAACATGAAAGGCGCTGGAGATGCAAATAAAGCCGGCAAAAAGTATGGGGTGAAAATTTTTTGCGTAGGTAACGCTTTTCCTTTCCCCTTAATTTTTAGTTTTAAAAGCGCATCCCCCTATTTTAAAGGAGCATTAAAAGACAATTGTCAATGAACTAACTTTTAATGAAAAAAAAAAGGTTTTATTAACAACAGAACCGAAGCAAGTACGCTTTCGACATCTCTTAGATTGACGTTTTTAAACCCCTAATTTAGCAAGGCTATTGAGCAACAATACATCAAAATTAGCAATATATTCAAAAGGTGTTTCATCATAAAAAAAAACCCCAGAAAAAGGCCGACGCATATAAATTTTTGTTTACGTCTCAGCAAGACCCTTTAAAGGGTTTATTTTATTTGGGGAAGATGAAGAACCGTTTAAAAGAGGAAGAAAAAGTTTTTTAAAACCTAAAATAACGAAAGAAAATGTTCATTGGGGGTTCCCAACCAAATCACTTAGGGGGCTTAAACCTTATAACTTTTTGAGAAATAAAAAAATTTTGTTGGGGGTGGGAGTGTGAAATCCAACAGTTGACCTTGTGTCTAAAGATCTACACCTTCACAATGTTAACTCGATGATTATTTAAAAACGAAATAGGGCTTATGGATGACCTAACAAAAGGGGATAACATTGCAGAAGGGGGGAAAAAGGGTTAGAGACGTAAAAACATTAAAAATTGATAAAGAAAAAGATGGCGATAAACCCTTTAATGCACTTTTTTTTTTTTAAATTGTGCGCAGTGAATTTTCAAGATAAAAATTTAAAAGTTTAACAATACAAATTTTTTTTTTATTTTTAAAAAAGCATTCTGTTCAATTTATCCAAAAATGGCCTACGCGCCGCCAAGAGAAGAGATAGTAAAAACCCCTAGAAAAAAACCTTCAATTAACCAATATTACACAAATGCAACAAAAACTAGGCAAGACCTTTCAAAAACAGCAAACCAAACAAAATTTTCTGTGCCTTTAATCTGTTATTTATTTTTAATTTCGGGGGGCATCGACTATAAGTGCTCTACACGGGGAACGAGTGTTGGCCTTTTAGCAAGGGGCATAGCCACCCGCAGCTTTCCCTCTAGGATTTTTGTTTTTAGCCTCGGCTGTGTTCATTAGCTGTAAGTGCGGCTGGAAAAAAAATAAAAAACAAAACTAAAAAGCACACAGCTAGGTTCAACTAATAACAGCTAAATTATTCGTTTAAACTGACAATAAATAAAGGCTTGTTTGACTCAAACATCAGGATGAAGAATTTAATCGTTTACAGGCCGATTTGATGACTACAAAAGACAAATTTGATTTTCAAAAAAGGGCGAACAATTTTTTTCTCAACACCCAGCCCCGAGCAGTAAAAAAGGAATGCTTAAAAAAGTAAAGAGACATTAAATCGTTCTAACAGCTCACAGTCAACATCGAAGGTTTTATACTTTAGTTTATGATCCAAGCCAAAAGACCTTGAATTGTTTCTGTTTAAATTTATTTTTTTTTTAATTTAAATAAATATTTTATTTAGAAAAAAAACCACATGGAAAAGAATATGAAGGCCCGGGGAGAATTTTTTTAAAGAATTTGAGGAGAGGTTTTCAAGAGCACGGGTGATATTGATTTAGAAGTCATTGACCGCAAACTTCGGGAAAGCTTTTTGGGTAAAGTATTTCTCAATTCCAAGAAAACTAAAAATAGACCCCCATTAAAGAATGTTATTTTTTAATCGCATATAACAATAAAGAAGAAAACTAGAAGTTGGGGTCTCGACAAAACAACAGACTATTCTTTCTCATAACGCCAAACCCCCGGGTGGGCAACAAACTGCTTCACATTTGCGCGCCCGAAAAGAAAAAAAGAGGGCTCGGGTTGGGTCAAGGGCGAATTTTAGGATCTTTAAAACGGGCTAAAAAGCACCGTTTGTGGGAAGGTTAATTCCGCACCCCAGCATTAGTCGAAAAAGACATTCTAAAAAAAGGGAAATTTTCAAACAAAATGTTTAGGGGGGTTTTTTCCCAAGGTCATCACGCCCGAAAAAAAACCAGAGAGAGTGTCTAACTACCCCCTTTACTTCAAGATTTTAACTTAGGGGGGTGTCCTTTCCTTTGGATAAACCAAATTGATCAGTTTGAAAAAACAAAACAAACCAATAACTTTTTAATTCTACACAGGGAATGAGGAAAAAATTTTACGCCAAAAAAAAGTGTCCAAGAACATCCAATGGGGATCCAGCCAAAAAGCCTTTGGGATTACTCCAAATGCCTTCCCAACGGGGCACCCATTACAAATTGATACGAACAAGAGTGATTATTGCGGCATACTTAAAAGCTTTACCATAAAAAAATTCTGCAGAAAATGTTTAACAAGAATTCATCGCCAACCCGCAAGGAACATAAAACATTGTAAAAGTTCTGTAACTGTAAATACAGAACAATTACACCCCCAGGATCAAAAATTAGTTTTAAGACCTGGAAAGGGATGCAAATAGTCCATTTTTTTTACGCAGATTTTCGAATCATCATTTTTTCCTTAGAAGGGCCAGCGCCAAAAAAAACTTCAAAAAAAACATTTAAAAAAGAAAAATCACAGTTTTGTTTTTTGCCTTCATGGTGGTGGGATGCATTCATCAAACCCAAAAAATTAATGAGGGCCTAAGCTGCAGAATATTTCTAAAACGCATGCAGCAAGTGCCAATGACGTTCTAATAATTGAATTTATCTGAAATCAAATGACGCCTAAGACCGGAAAAGTAGACGCACCATCACTTTGGGTTTGCGGTTTTAGTCTCTCTCAGACCAGAGAATCCAACATAAAACCCTGATCACATTACGGAAATTTTAGAGGAAACACGCACAGTAAATGCAATCTTCAACTAAAGTTTGATCCCCAAGCATGGAAGTGCCCTCTTTTTTTCACACTGCGAGGTTTCGATTTATTTATAATGAAAGCATGACATGCCTTAGGGTTACATTGCACAGTCATCAAAAATACATTGCTTTAAACTAAATAACATGTCTTTTTATGCTCATGCAACACATGATGGGTTTCATTTAAACACTAGATGTCCCTTAAAATCCCTGCCAATAACGGAAAAATATTTTGCCCACCCTTTTTTTAGAAAAGGGGGTTTACCCTTTTTAGTACATGAACAGTTGGGAAAGTTTTATGAAGATACACTTTCCCCCAAAGGCCGTTTTTTTTTCTGTCTTAAGGAAGGGCACAGGGGTTCTGATTCCACAGCTCAAGATGCTGGGAGGTTGATTGTAAAACGATGGGGGATATCAGACCCTACTTGAGGGCTATACATGTTTGTTTGGCGGGCTCTTTGAAAAATTTTAGAAAGACCTGCTTAAACTTTTTCCTAATCCTGCCATTACATTTCTGCGCCGGGGTGGGTTTGGGAAAACCCTTTTTTAAAAGTTACAAGGAGTACAGTTTATTTATTTCAGATTACCAATGATTCAGATGATTAAAACGGGTTCGTGGAGGAATTAGTATGCGTCGCATCTACGAAACAAACAAAAAATCTTGGGCGACTATGACCGAGTAAAAAGTCTAACTAAATTTTGTATTTAGATGCAAACAACTGTTGGATGGGGAAAGGCGCAATCACTTCCCCTACGCAACTTTTAAAATTTTCACAGGCGGGGACCGAAAATAATTCAAAAGGCATTAAAGTGGTTTTTAGCATTTAAAAGCCTTCAACGCGGGGTTTTATTCTAGAAGTTTATTGAATATCCCATGAACTCCCTGACCGCATAATGACTACCATTTGCAGCAGAAATTAAAAGGATCCAAGGGCCGCCTAAACTTGTGCCCAAAATTTTGAGGCAAAAAAAAAAAATTTTCTGTCTTTCGACTTTTACAATTTTATTAAACATGGGTTTTAAGTTGCACAGTTTATCGTATAATTTGCTTTTATCAAGAAAAGTTCATGAAACCAAAATCATGAAGAACACTGATTGAACTAAATCCACAATGCTTTGGGGGGAAAAAAACTTTTCAAGTTGAGAACAACGCTGTTTTTTTAAAGACTATGGAAACCACACAAACGCAAAGATTCAGATTAGTCACCAAAGAAACGAAGCAAATTTAAACTGACTTCAAAACCAATTTTAGGGCTTTAAAATTTCATATCCTTTTTGGATTGATTTTAAAAAAAAAAAAGTCAAATTAGACCAACCCGTTTTTTTTGGGGTTTACTTTTAGAATATCAAAGCTTTTTAAAGTAAATTTCTTTTTGACTACTTTTAAACCCGTGTACCAGATCCAATGCTTTACACAATACAGATAGTTTTGTTATAGAACCCTACTAAAACACTAAAAGAATGGAAACCGAAGTAGCTAAAGGCATGCAGGATGGGATACACTCCATTACCTAAAGTTCGCCTTTGCATTCAAATTTCTAATAAAAGGTTTTTGGAAAGATGAAGGAAAAGAATTATCTGGGAAAAATTTTAAGGAGTTTTTTGGTTTAAGGTCAAAAAATTCAGTATTTCGACCAGGAGAAAATCATTAAGAAACAAAGGGGGAAAATCCCCAGCGTTGTAGTCAAACATATCACATGACAACTAAAAGAAGCTTGTTTGGCAATAAGATTTTTATCATACAACGTAAAACGCGATCTAATCGAATGAATCAACCAACAGTTGAACAAAGAAGTCATAGATGAACAAACACAAAACGGGGGTTTGTTAACCAGATTTTCAAAATGCAAAGGGCATTGGAGGACCGCTAAAAGGGGGGGTTTAATTTTTTTATCAACTTTTTTTATAAATCAATCATGCTTCATCCAATTCTTTAAAAACTTTTCTCTGTTTGCTTGATGCTTGAATTTTTTTTTATTTCAAAATATTTTTTTTCCCAATTTGGGGGGTTTAAGTTGTAGGGGATCTGGATGATTTACATGCATTGATTAAAAACCCCAAAAAGTTTCCTTTAAAAGCATTACACCAGAAATGATTCCCCCCTATCTTTTCAAAAGGGCTCTTTCCTTTTCCATTTTTGTTTTTCTGCGCTTCCTTCTGGCTTTCCCTTTTTAAATCAAATATATTTACGTAAATTAACAGCAAAGGAACTGGGTCCCGGTGGGGTTTTCTGCTTTTTTTCCTTCGCAAAGACTTGAGGGGCTGGCTGTTTGTTGTTCAGTTTTTTCCCAAATAATACACGGTGGATTCATTTTTACAATTCTTTTTATTTCATATGGATCAACACTCCAAAAGGATCTTTGCCCTATGCGATGTCCCCCTTTTCTTTCCCCCGGAAATAAAGGACCCCACTTTTAACCAACGGTAATTTTGTGGATGAAGGCTCTTCAGCAACAAAACTATTTTTTTTTTTTTGATTTCTTGTACTGGTTTTAGACCTTTAAATTCTTCATTATTCATTGCGCGCAAACTGAGGGCAATCTTCTAAACCCATTCTGTGTTGCGAGAATTGTCAATCAGCTCTCTGTGATACTGGTAGGAGAAAAGTCTTTCGGATAACTGTTTGTTAAAGTTTTCAACTAAAGCCTGTGATCTGTGAACTCCTGGAATGCCTCTTTTAATGGTAACTCTATGTTTCAACAATAATTGATTCACTTGCCCTTTAAATTCTTTTCCATCATCGACTTGAATCATGCGAGGATAAGTTAAAGGGCCTCGTTGATATATCAGTTGTATGGCAACAGCAACAGCAGAAGCACTCTTTTGTGTTAATGGTTCCGCATCTTTGTATCTTGAAGCTATGTCAATGACTGTAAGTGCGTACTTAAATCTTTTCGTCTAATCGTATCAGAGGGTAAATATAGAAGATCCATTTGATGGGTGTCGTTTGGAGTTGTATTGACAAAGTGTGGTCTCTGTATTCGTCTAGGCGCTGGTAAATAAATTTGCTAAATCGCTTGTTTAGATAACCATTCTTTTGCTGTTTGTTCACTGACTCCAGCTGCTTGGCTTAGCTTTTTAATTGCTGTTATTCCCTTCCAATATCCTTTTGGGCGAATAATAGATTTGTTCATTTTTTACTCAGCCAATATTATGTGCAACAAAATACACAACAGTCATACCAACGACAATAAACCCGATTTCTTGCATCTTTTGTTTTTCTGATGGTTGATAAAAGTCACTGAATTTTGGTGGGGGCAATGTCTCGATTGGCTTGCCTGTTACAAAATAATATTGTTTTATGCTTGATCAACATCTTTAAATGTGTAAGCTGCATGCCCCTGTTTTTTCAGCGTGTTATTAATAAAATCTAACTGCTCAATTCTCTGCTTTTCATAGCGATCTTGTGCTGCGGCTAGTTGCTCCACGCTTTGTTATGTCTTTTTCTCTCGCCTTCATCTCGCAGTTTACTAAATGCGTAATTACTTCCACTAAAAGCGAGCGCATTAACCACAGCGCCGCCTATCATCATTACAAGTGAAGCCATTTTTTATTAAATGTATTTTTTATTTACATATTTATACTGTCTGGAATTATTCCTTGCTTGACTAGAAAATCTTTCGTGGCAAACGAAGCTGCAATAATAGCAATCAGCTTTGCTGAATCCTCAAAGTCTAGTTTGCCAGATCTGCTGGTTTAATTCTTAACAGGCTTTTACCAAGCATTGATGTATCCTACACTTAGCCTCCAATAACAGCAGAATGGTATACAAGGTTGGCAACAGTTTTTTTCAGTGCTCATTTTTAGAAAATAAAATAATTATAATTAATAAAAAACATGAACAGTGATGATCTACTACAGCTACAAGGCAGCCTAAACCTTCCTGAACTTATGAATGACCAAGTTGATGACCAGCTATTATGCCCAAAAAGGAAAGGCTGTATTCTTGGCAGCATGTGGAAAAACAAAACAGTTCCTCGGAACTGAATTCAGCATAGAACAGATTCAACAGATGTCGCCGCAAGACATTTTAAAGTATCATAACAGGTATGAAGCGCAGCTGGGGTCTTAGAATGGTGAAAAGTGTGTGGGCATAACGGCTCTTAGTATGTACACTAAATCATAGTCTTAGATTTG
>JAFLJL010004830.1:0-5000 GCA_018398815.1 Conus ventricosus
ACATCAGAATTTTCACTTTGTAAATGACATCAATGGTCCTGAAGGCGTAATCAAGTGGTGTTGAGTGTCTCTTGCCAAATGTTAAATTTCTTCATCGCGGATTTCTGCCAGACTTTGTCAAAGCCTTCTTGAGGTCCATGAAAACGTACAAAAACTCTCTCTGGCATTGTGGATGCTTTTCCCAAAGGATACGGATACGGATATCTTTATTATTATTCATTCTTCTTATCTGGGAACATTCCCTTATCAGACAGAGTATTAAAACTTTAACAAAAAAGTCAATAATGCGATTCCCAGCGTGCTTTAACATCTCCCAATAATTCTGTCTGAACTAGCCGATCTACCATTCTTTAACTTTCTTATCGCAAATAACACTTCTTCTCTAGAAATTGGGTGGTTCATGGAACCGTCATTGTTATTCTCGTCATCATTATCATTAGTGTGTGTGTCATTCATTTAACGTCTTTCCACTAATCGTAATATTAGACCAATTAAAAAAATCGATTATCATTAGTGTTTGTAAATTTGTTTCCAGTCATTTTTAAAGTGATTATACCAGTCAGGCATTGTTATATTATTATAATGGTTGCTTTCCTTTAAAGGAGACTCTATGCACATTTTCCAAAAACTGTTTTTGATCATTAACTGATGCAATTCGCGATCCCAACAAAACATCATTATGTTGTTTTTTCTTTAATTTTAGAAGATTTTTATACTCTCTCCTGGCTATACAGTAGGCAACGCGATCAGCAGCATCCTTCATCCGCAGAAATGTACTCAGCAATCCTTTAGCTTTTGATTTACTTATTTGACACTCATCATTGTACCAATCACTTTTTCATTCATTTTGTTCAAACAAATTCGCGTCTTCAGACAACCAGCGTGAGTTTTAAGACATGTAACAAACCTATTCAAGGCTTCATTACAATCACGATCAATCATATTTACAGCATCGTCACGTTATGATAATACTTCAACCGACTACAATGTTGGACGTACGTTGGTTCAAAAGAAGGGTTCCACACAAATTTTCAATCACCACACATAGTTATTTTCAACACTTGAAGACACAGCGTTAAGATTAGGCATTCCAAATGAAGTTCGACAGGGTAAATGGTCTGATTCTAATCTCTCTGAAACAATCAATCAAAAGAAGGCAAAATAACTGAAAGCAAATTTCGAGAAATCAGGAAATAGTCATTTACTCTATACCAGGAGTGTGAAAAATACGTATAGTGCCCATTAAGATCACCATTACATACTCCATTTAGTATGTACAGTCCCAGCGAGGTACACATATTTAACAAACATTTTCCATAATTGTTGAGTAAATCATCTGAGATATCCTTTTTAACAATCAGAGCAACTACCAAATTCAAAATTATAAGTATCATACATGTCAAAAATATCTTGAGAAACATTGCTGTTCTGCTGTTCAGATCACCAGACAAAATTAGAATTATGCACATCTTTTAAATCTAGCATACAATCAGTTAAGACATTCTTCAAGAGAAAGAATACCATTGTCAACGTTAAAATGAGCATAATACGGTGATCCTCAGGCGGCACACATGAACAAGATATAACACATCCTCTTTTAAACTAAACAAAGTCTTGTCAATCAAAACAAAAAGAGCATTTAGAACAATTCATTTGGAGCTCTCTAACATAAGACACAAAATATTCTTATCAGACATAGCCTCCTGAACGTCTACCTTGACTTGAAAACTTGATAGCAGGCTTATGAAACACAGTAGAGCATGTAACACGCTAAATTTAAGACTTTCCACAAACGTCTCAACGAGACAGATAAAGTCAAAGTGAAACAAATACGAGATAAAAAATATTTATGTGAATTTAGAAAGAATTCCATTTACATTCCAGTGCAAAAACTTAAAAGATTTTTGATATATAATATTTACATGATTTTCATCAACTAGTAAGGTGTACTTTCATCACAATTTCCATCACCACTTTCGTGTACATAGACTGACGGATTTCTCACATGCACATTAACATGATCAAAAACACAGTCATCTTTGTTACAATCGTTTTTTGAGACAGCCCCCTGTCTTTATCCTCAGCAGTGCCACGTCTTTCTGATGATAACTGCCTCTGTTCTAAATACAAAGTGTCCCTGTTTTCCGATCGAGTTGTGGCATAATCAAAACACAGCGGTATACATGTTAATTGTTCACTGTCATTAACACAAATCACATCATGATGAAAAGAGATATTATCGAAAAGCTGATTTTTGTGGATTATTCTCTTCTCTTATGATACGGAAACATTCATTCCCCGAGCCACCGCGGAACCAATGTTTACAGTGTCACAACCAAAGAAATCGCTCGCTGGGGTCGGGTCACTGTCAGTTTCGCACACAACCTGCTCCGCACGGGAAGTTTGCCTGCACCCGCGAAACGCAACCGGTGTCACTGCAGGGCGGCCCCCCTATACATTTCCCTGAGGCTGGATCCGTCCCGACCGTCATCTTGCCTTCAATATGTAGGTGATCAAAGACCATGGTTGCACGCATTCCTTCGCTTCTGGCCTTTTTCAAATGAGGCGTTAATTTCCTCCTCACCTCTCTCACTCTGAAAGAAAAGTCCTCACATATAAACACCTGTTATCCTTTCATTTTATATCTTGCTCTCAGAATCCTTTCTTTGTTCTTGAAGAACGTGCAATAACCAATAACTGGGGATCGGGCCTCAAATTCAGACGGTGCACACAATCGAAAGGGAAATTTCCAGCAAGCTCCAGCGTGTCTGTAATGAAGTCATGGACCACGGCTTCACACTCCTGCTGAGTTTCATTCGGTTTTCGAGCAAGTCCATGGAAAATCAAGTTGTTCCGTTTCGATCGGCCTTCTAAATCGTCCGTCTTCCATTCCAAAGAATCAGTTCTTTTCTTCAGGATGTCATTGCTGTTTTGGAGGTCTCTGTTTTCCGACGCAGCTCCGTCACCTCCTGTCTCAGGGAATTCAATTCTCCATGCAGTGTAGCATACTCATCCTGTAAAACCTTCATGTCGCCTTTCATCTCATCGAATTTTGTATTCAAAGTTTGAAGCATGGATATTAAATTCAGATTTGAAGGATGTTGGGTGGTTGGCATAGCTCTGGTGTGTGGAAGAAGTACGGGGCTTGTCCACACTGTCCCTGTGGTCCCCCAATAGAAGGCTTGACTTCGGTGGGTCCTGGGTTCTGCCCCACTCACCACACTGGATAAAACATTCCCCCAGAACAAGTCGACGGGAAAGGGAAAACCAAAGATGACACCATCCACAACAGTCTTGAGTCTCACCGTTTTTTCTGTCATGGCGGCTCGATTTCTGTCCCTTTTCATCTAAAAGCCACAATTCCCGCACAAAGGAACCACAACGAGCCGGAAATCGAGATGACCAGAAGGTGTGGCATTACACAGACTTTTCTGCAAAATGTGAAGTCAATCCCAGCTTTTACCAAATGAATACAGTTCGACGCCCCAAAGGATACTTGGTAAAATATCTGCTCCATGTACTTCTGCTTCTGCTCGAAAATCGAAATAATCGAACAGCACGACCGAAATACCATGCAAAATAATTATCTTAGAGGGGAGTCAAAGGGCCCAAGGGCCCGCACCTAGGAGTCCAGTCTTTGCCGACTGAAAGAACAAAAGAAGAAGGCATGCATTGATTCTATTTTGCTAGATGATGAATCACTTGTATCCACATTATTAACGTGATCTATTTCCCCCGCCCTTGTATCCAAGGGAACATTTCTTCAAGACTTTATAAAAGTGTTGCAAGCTTCATAATTTTTATTAAAGTCATTCATGCCAGCACTATAGACGCTGGAGAACAGTTTAGGTGCACTAACTTCCCCAGTGCCTTTAAACGTTTTATATCATGAGAGATTTTTCTCGTCCTAATATACTACAGCATTGAAAAAAAAAAACAGGAGACACCAGACCTGTTCTTGCAGACTTTGCCTCGGAAAAGTACATTTTTTAGTCAAATTTTTTTTAAACAGCTTTCCATAATTTAATTGGGCCTGTGATTTTGGTGCTGTTAGCGAACCTGCTAAAACACTATTTTTTTTGCCCAAAGCGTACTAATTACAGCACTATCACAAGCCATGCAGTTCTCACTTCTGTGGAGTAAAGTTTTCAAAGTGATTAGTATTTTAACACATCATACAAAATTTTTGTTACCTATCCTTTTTTCCTAACATTGATTAATATCTGAACATACATATCCTATACAAACTAAAAGCGTGTTGTTATCCTATCCTTTTATCATAACCTTTTAAATTTCATTCTATGAACGAAGGTATCTCCAACTACACCTCTTCCACCCTTCCCTTGCTGGAGGACAAAAGAGAAGAGAATGGAAATATTCTCTCTCAGAATCTGGTTTGTTTTCCTCAGCCTCTGTCCTGCCCACTCCATCTCTCTCCACATGAACAATGGAAAGAGAAAGGAGCAGTTGAGAGGACGAGGGGAAAGACGAGCGAGGGCTCAAAGCAATTGGGTGGGGGACACGGGAAACAGAGGGAAGGATATAATGATGGGAATGGAGGGGGAGTAAGGAAGAGGCAGGAGTAGATAAGAAAGCTTTTGCACGTTTCAAGGGTTCATTTTGTTTCCGCTGTTCCTTTCCTTTCAACCAGATAAATGTTGTCTACATTGTATGATATTGGCTTCAAATGTCTGTCTGCGTCACTTACGTGTTCTGTTTTTCGCATAATTGATTTCTGTTTTCTTCCTCTTTCTTTGATGATCCTCGGTCTCTCCAGGAAAATCTACCGCGAGATTTGTCGAGGTTCTGATTGAATTTCTTGACCCTCCTGCCAGAAAGCAGTGTCCCTGGTTGATAAAGAACGTTGGCGTCTTTCGATCATCACCCAAACGCTTTGGTGTGCTGGTCACGACTGTAGAACCACTGGTCACCGTTATCTGTCTGTCAGGACGACCTGTGTTCCAGGAGATCCGAACACCTCAGTTAGTACAGCACCAGAC
>JAFLJL010004830.1:10000-14672 GCA_018398815.1 Conus ventricosus
TATTATTAATACTGTTGTTGTTGTTTATTTATTTATTTTACTGTGTTGCAAGGGAGGTGACAGCAGGTTGAAATCTAAATTGCTTGTTCATTTTCGTTGTCCTGAGTGTTGTGTATCTTGCCTGAAGAGGACCTAAGAGGTCGAAACACGTCGTGTTTTCTCTTGTGATTCGTTTGTCAACGTGTTTCTTTTTTGTGTTGTTGCAAAACTTTATTCATACTTTATCAAAAATGTATCATGCAATCAGTTGTCTTCCTTCATTCTTTCGATTGTCACAAAGGTGCTTATTAATGTAATGTGTCATCCATACCAACAGCCAAACGTCCTTCTCTCGGAAGGTTGATAATGGGATTTGACACGTGTGCAAGATGTTATGCATGCATTCACACATGGAATCTCAGTTCATGGTCTCATCCAAAGGACATGTGAGAAAAGGAGTCAGAATCAATCTTCACTCCGAGGTAAAACATTCCCTCGTACTGAAATCCTGCGAACATTTGAACCTCATCATCATTATTATTGTTATTCTGCTACTACTACTGCTACTACTACTACTACTTCTACTGCTACTACTACCACCACCCTACTACTACTGCTGCAGCTACTACTACTACTACTACTACTACCGTTGCTGCTGCTGCTACTACTGCTACTGCTTGCTACTGCTGGTGCTATTACTGCCACTACTATCTTTCTTATTAATTGTTATTATTACTATTATTGTTATTGTTGTTGTTGTTGTTCTTGTTTTTGTTGTTGTCGTTATCATTATCATAATTGTGTCAATTATTGTTATTATTAATATCATTATTGTTATCATCACTACTAGTAGAGTATTAGCATTACTGTTACTATCATTATTATTGTTATCATTATCATTGTTATTAAATTATTACCATTATTATTATTATCATTATTATCATACTGTCCAAAAAAAAAAGAAACACATACTTTTAATATCTTCGTTGTGGATGCGAAAGCACTGATAGGATGTAACCAACCAGTGGAAAATGTTTGTTTACGTCTATGCTTTACGTGTGCTCACGCATTTAGCGCCAGTCAGATTGCACGTGCACAAAATGGCCACTTGGACAATTTTTTCATTTTTTGGTCGTGCTTTGCACCTGCCTGAAGCAAATTCATGCATTTTTTAATGAATGAATGCTCAAAAGAAGGCAAACAAATCATACACACTGTGAGTCATTCTGAGGAAATCCAGTTCGCAAATACAAAGTGCGAAGATGCCGCGACTCAGTCAGCAAGAGCGTGTAAACGCACTGGGGCGTTTGCAAGCTGGGCTAAGTCAGCCTGAAGTCGCCCGACACTTCAACGTAAGCCAGAGCACCCTCAGCAGGCTTCTGAGTGGCCATCGCATCAGCGGCTCCACGGCAGACCGACCACGCCCTGGAAAACCTTTGGCAGCTACTCCAGCTCAAGACCGCTACATCCGAATCAGCCACCTGCGAAATCGCTTTCAGTCAGCCTCAGCAAATGCCCAGCAATTACCCGGAGGTCAAAGAATCCCTGACCAGACTGTTTGGAATCGGTTGCATGCTACAGAGCTATGGGCTTGCACACTTGTCAGAGGACCTGTCCTGACACAGCGTCATCGTGGGAACAGGCTGCAGTGGGCAACTCAGCATCATCCCTGGACCCTCAGGAACCACTGGAACAGGGTTTGGTTTACAGACGAGTCGTTCTTCCTGCTCCAGCGCCATGACAGGAGGAGGAGAGTGTACCGCAGACATGGCGAGCGTGTTGCCCAGAACTGCGTGGACGAGACACCTGCCCATGGTGATGGAGGCGTCATGGTGTTGTGTGTGTGTGTGTGTGGGGGGGGGGGGCATCCACTATGCTGGCAGGAGTCCCCTGGTGCGAGTCCGTGGCACATTGAATGCCCAGCAGTATGTGGCTGAAATTCTCCAGTCTCATGTCCTGCCTCTAATGGACGGACCCTCTCACGCTGTTCCAACAGGACAGCGCCAGGCCTCATTACTGCGCGACCAATAATGGAAACCCTCGCCAACAAGAACATCAACGTTTCTTCCTTGGCCCTCAATGTCGCCAGATCTCAACCCCATGGAGACATATGGGATGAGCTGGACAGACGAATCCGGGCGCGAGTGCACGCTCCTGACAACGTCAGCGAGCTGTTCACCACCCTCCAGGAGGAGTGGGACACCATGCCAGCAGAGGTGATCCGCAATGGGTCCGCTTCATGCCAGCCAGGTGTCGGGCCGTTGTTGCTGCAGGTGGACATACCCTTACTGAGTCCTCGCTGCCTGGGTCGGTGTGTATCAGTGAACTGCATAGACACCGGAAATGAAACGGGGATCAATGACCTTTCAAACAAACAAACGTCTGTTGTGAAATGATGTCAATCGAATAATTTGCTAAATTAATGAAATTTGAATAAATTTACTTCAACAAATCACGCGTTTTTTTTCACAGTATAGTATTACTATTATCATTATTATTATCTTCATTGTACTATACTACTACTACTACTACTACAACTATACTACTACTACTACTACTACTACTCGTTTTTTATTGTAAAGCCAGTCATCAGTGTGCCTTGTGTTTGAAAACAGGGAGAGAAAGGTTTTTAATGACTAATATCCGTCAAATCTCTATGATGTTTCCCTTTGGTATGTCTGACTACCATGTGTAAACAAGAAACAAGTGATCGGAAAATGAACTCGCTGCATGAGACAGAGGACTGCATTGCACCAAGCTGAATTTCTTTCTATCTGTTTTAGAAATAGTAATAGTAGTTGTAGTAGTAGTAATATCTGTAATAGTATTAGTTGTAGTAGTAGTAGTAATAGCAGGAGGAGGAGGAGAAGGAGGAGGAGGACATGTAATGAAAGATTTCTTAAATCAATCCATCCATCATATTCATTTCCATACTTCGCCCTTTCAGTCAGTCCTCCAGTTAGTCAATCGAGCAATCAGTAAATGAGTCAGTCAATTAATAGTCGTGAGCAGCTTATGTATACATAAGCTACAGAAAGCTAGATTTGAAGAAAGTGATTTGCACATTTCTAACTATCCAAGAATTGATATTAAGATTTTAGAAAACTGCCCGAGTTCCATTAACGTTGTACTGTCATCATTCAGCAATGAAAGGTCTACAATCTCTTACAGTGGCAGCTATCGCCACACTCTTTATTATATCCACCGCAAAAAATACAAAATTACATTGTTGTCATTGACCTGTTTCACTCCTGCTCACAAAGGAACAGACTGCAAAACACCTGATATGATCTTCCAACATTCCTTTCTGAACTTGGTGCCAGTCAAACAATACAAATAGAAGTTGACGGCACTATTACTGTTCCACATAACCGTGCTGACTTCAATAAGAATCAAAATATTTCCTGGGAAAATCAGACCACCTGCGTTAATATAAGGTGCCATGATCATGTTTAATGTGGTTGGCAGTTGTTAAGAGGAAGAAAGAAATAACTGGTAGAAATTAAGGTCACAGTCAACGAAGACTCTTTCTGTTGTCTGGAATCCTGGGTGGTTTGTTGTACAGAAAGATGAGTATCTGTTCTCACAGGTCTGAACAGCGTCCATAGAAGAACACTGTTGCTGACTACCAATAATATGGTAGGTAATAAACAATATTGAACTAGATCTATCCAAGGCCTATCTTAAAAAAAAAGTGACTGTACATCCTTGATGCACTCCTGGCAGGGGCACACACTCCGTAAAACTAGATCAAATCCAAAACAAAAGTGACAATTGATCAGAATGATTTAAAGACAATCACTATACCGACAGAAGCTCGAGACATTCCCTTTGTCCACACAGCATTGACACGAAGTGGCCACAGTACAGAAGCTGTTCTGAGCATGGTGAGTGACACAAGCATCCACGCAGAGACAGGTCGTATCATGTACGTCATCGTAGTTAGGATCTTGCACTGCCAGGAACCCAGAAAGTCAAACCTCAGTATACGAAATGTCATTATAAGAACTCTGTGTAAAGGACCTCGGACTAACATCAACTGGTCAGACCAGGCCCAGAACCTGGAAGAGAACACTGTAGGTGGATGCTGGAAGACGATACATGATCAGAATGATCATGAAGTTTCCGAAGATTCCAAATACAAGCACAATAGGGTTACAAATCATTAGCATCAGGTTGGCGATCTCTTTCCAACGTTCGAACAGCGCAATCTGAACATTCAATTCCTGGTCGTTTGATTCTCCATTTTTACTGCTCACTTCAAACATACTGCTCACTTCCATCATACTGCTCACTTCCATCGTACTGCTCACATCCATTGTACTGCTCACATCCATTGTACTGTTCACTTTTATTGTACTGTTCACATCCATTGTACTGCTCACTTACATTTCACTGTTCGCGTCCATTACACTGCATATTATGAAGTCTTAAATCTGAAGGAGAGTACACTCGAGTCAGTTATTGTATTCGAGTTGATCGATATCTCAGTTCAAAATTGACCACCTGTCTGCCATCAAAATTCATAGACATACCTAATGGATAATGAAACTGTCTCTGCTGAAAACACAACAACATTGTTAGATGAACGTCTAATGCAGCTATATTCTACCTCACTTTTAAATGCTACAATGAATTAATACTTGATCAGACTAACACCTCTGAATCATCTCCATTGAGAAAGGGGGAAAGA
>JAFLJL010004832.1:0-16179 GCA_018398815.1 Conus ventricosus
TGTTATTACGAGCAATGGGGGGGGGGGGGGCTTCTTGTTATAGAGTAGAGGGTTAGTGGCACTATCGAAAGCGGACGGGGTCCTTATTGCCTCCTTGGGGGGGATCTAAGGTTTTATTCCCAAAAAAAAATTTTTGGAGGCGGGGGTTCCTTTTGGTTTTTGACCACGATCCTTCTTTTATCCGGGGTTTTGGGGAAAGGTTTTTGTACCCCCCCCGGGGTTTTGGGTTTTTTAAAGGCCTTACAATTGGGGTTTTTTTCCTGGAGGTTTAGAAAAAGACCCAAAGACTCTTTTTCCCATCATTCAAAACCCTTACGGGAAAAGGATGAAAAAAACAGAAAGAGGGAGGGGGAAAAAAAAGAAGCAGGTCGGATTATCTTTCGGTGCATTTTGGGCCCCGGCTGGCCCGGGGCACGAGCCAGCCCCGAAAAGGGACAAACCAAAGTCGGATTAGTTCACCTCGGACAACGAATAGGCTCGCAAGCAAATTTTTGCGCCCACTTACGCCCCTTTCCCTGCGTGTCCCCCAAAAAAACCCGCGACACGTTTTCAAAAAATACTCGGGGTTTGGCTTTTAATCAACGTCATAAAAGCCCCTTTCAGAAAAAAAAAACTATTTTTAAGGGGATTTGATGGAAAAGGAATCCCAAAAATTTTGATATAGCCAGTTTTCCCCCAACGCGCTCCCCAAAACAACGCCAAAAAAGGGAATGACGGATGCTCGGGGATCACGTTATTAATTACCTTCTACAGCTTTTTTGAAGGGCGAAAAAGAACCCGGCGGTCCTCTCCACTAAAAAGTTGAAAAAAAATGAGCAAGCCTTTCTTTGGAATCGCGCCCGGGGGCCCGATGGAAACGTTTTTTATTCCGGCGGACCCCCTCCAACCAAAAATACCGGTTCTCGAAAAGGAGACAAGGAAGGGAAAAAGGAAGAAGGAGGAGGAAAAGGGGAAGAAACGGAGAAGAAGAAGACGAAAAAGGGAAAGGGACAAAGGGGTACAAGCGTAAAACCCCGCAGCGCACCACGGGGTTCCTCCCATAGCCGACGAGGAAACCCGTTAAAAAAATTGAGCGTCTTAGAAGCGCAGATCGAGGGAAAACCAAAAAAAACCGCCCTACCCTCCTCTCTCCCCCCCAAGGAAACGTTTATGGAACCCTCGTTAGGCACCGGTGGCCCCCTAAAAGAGAACGAAACAAACTTTTCCCGGGAGTTTGCCGCCGCCGTGGGGCCCGCCAGAAGATCCACGAATTCGAAACTTAATTTTTTGCGGCTTTTGAAACCTCGCAGCCAAGGTCGGGGATCGAAAACTATACGTTGAGCGAATTAATGCCCAGAAACAACCCCTTAGTGTACGCTTATTAAAGGACATCAGCAAGGAAATTCAAAAAAAGTCTCCCGAAGAACCCCAAATTTTTATCTGGGTCTAGAGGAAGAGAAATTTAAGAGGTAATAAATTATTTTCTGGCTTTATTACAATCTTGCCTTTTTGTGTTACTGGAAGTAGGTTTTTCGCTGGTTTTAATGCCCAAGGGGTTCAGAAACTTTTCCCCAAAACCTTACGATGATCGTACGTTGGGCCCTTGTCTTAGCGGGAAAAGGGGGGGATCTTTTCTACTTTTTTTTTCGAAAAGGGGGCGGGTTAAAAAAATTTTAAAAACCCTCTCATTTAAAGGGGGGCAGAGCGCGACGGTTCTAACCCGGGAAACCCTTTGGGGGTCGAGTATCAAAAAGAGCTTATGTGTCTACTCCTTATTGGGAAAAAAAACCTCCCAAAAGGGACTCTTCGTTCGAGGGAATTTTACGCCCCTCGGTTCTGTTTTGGGGGAAAAAAACTTGGTTTTTTTTGTTTTTCCCAAAAAAAGTATTTTTAGTCAAAAAAACCCTTATGCAAAAAGGAAGAATCAAAAAAAAGGACCAGGTAAAACTATTAATTTGGGAAAATTTTTATTAAACTTTGGTTTTGTGATGAAACAAAGGGAAAAAAAAAAAAAAAAAAAAAAAAAAAAAAAAAAAAAAAAAAAAAAAAAAAAAAAAAAATTTTAAAAAAAAAAAAAAAAAAAAAAAAAAAAAAAAAAAAAAAAATTTAAAAAAAAAAAAAAAAAAAAAAAAAAAAAAAAAAAAAAAAAAAAAAAATTTTAAAAAAAAAAAAAAAAAAAAAAAAAAAAAAAAAAAAAAAAAAAAAAAAAAAAAATAAAAAAAAAAATTTTCCCCAAAAAAAAAAAAAAAAAAAAAAAAAAAAAAATTTTATATTTTTTAAAAAGGGGAAAAAATAAAAAAAATTAAAAAAATAAAGGAAAAAAAAAAAAAAATAAAAAAAAAAAAATTTTTTTTAAAAAAATTTAAATATTTTTTGGGGATTTATTTTAGTTTTAAAAATTTTTTTTTTTAAAAACTATTTTTTAAAAAAAAAAAAAAAAAAAAAAAAAAAAAATAAAAAAAAAATAAAATTTTTAAATTTTGGAAAAATAAAAAAAAAAAAAAAAAAAAAAAAAAAAAAATTAAAGGGAAAAAGGCCCCCCCCATTTTGTTTTAAAAAAGGGGGCCTTGTCAAGGGGGTTTAATTTAAGAAAACCCCCCTTTTTAAAATTCCCGAAAAAAGTCCCCCGGAAAAAAAGAATAAAAAAATTTTTTTTTTAATCTTTGACAACAAACGACACCCCCTTTTTGTTTTTTAATAAATACCCCCCCCCCCAGGGACTACCGAGCGGTTGCGTTTACATCGACCCTTGCCCAGAAATTTTTTTTTCCTCCGACCAAACCCAAAAATGTTCTCGTAATAATAATAAGCCTCTCGGCCCCTTACGATTTTCTGCCTTTAAAGTCTCATGCCCACTCGGCGTTATAGCTTTTTGGGGCTTCGATTTTATCGCTGTTTTCGACTTTGGGACGGTTGTTGATGGTTTCGGGGCTCCTATAGACTTTTTTTCCCGTTTTTTATTGTTTTTTCCCTTTTTTTAAAACACAGTTTTGAAAAAATGTGAAAGGGTCTTGGAAAGGAAACTCGAGCTCCGATGGGGGTATTAATTTTTTTCAATTTTGTCAAGGATTGATTTTTTCTTAATGTTTTCTTGTCTCCGGAAAAAAGGTTGCCCCCGAAAAGATTGTTTTTAAAGCGGGTTTTATCTAGGGAACTGAAACGGCAACAACAGCAAAAGAAGCGGAAAGGGGAAAAAGAAAAACAAAATAAAAGGGGGGTTGGAGAAGAGGCGACGGCCGAGTCAGCTTCTCCTCCTCGACCGAAGAATTGCAGAAGTTAAGTATGAGTACGATGGAAGTCTCCATACTCTTGGGCACGAGTATGTACCGGAGGTTCTTAACCCAATCCTTGCGGAAAACGGTGATCCAAAGGCAAACACAAACCCGCCCCTGCAACAACTAACGGACGTCGAAACCGTCGGGGAAGCGCCTCCAGGTGAGAAAGAGAGAAGAAGAGCCGAGAGAGCCCCGCCCCCCCCCCGCGCGCATAATCACTGCTCATCGCACGGAAGAATAGGATCGAGTATTTAAAGCGTTGGTTTGGGTGGATTTATTATTTCATCGTGTTTAACTGTCTCACGCGAAAACGTCATACCGTACAGAAATCACGGGAGATCATACTTTGACAGCGCTTGCGTGCATGCGGAGAGATAGCTCTCGTTTTTGGATAGATCTATTATAACATCTATCTAACGAAAGCGCCTCTCAACTTCGTGCCGAATGGATACCAAACGATCAAGAGCCTTGTTTTCCATCGCAAATTGATCGAGTTTATTGTAGTCTTTGTCGCCCTTACAGGTAATCAACATCAAAAACCTCCAAGTACGATCTAGTTCGAAATCGTGAAAAACTTGTACGGCGTACCCTTAATGTTTAGTGATTACGCTGTTTGCGTGGTGTTCGAACTCATACACCGCCGTCCGGCCTTCGTTTGGGCGAAACCATCACCGTAGTGGTCTTCTTCGCTTACGTGACGGCGTTCGCGGACAGATTATTCTACTTAAACACGGCTTCGAAACCCTGGTTGTTGGATGGGCCCGTATTGTCGCCTCGTAAAAGTTCCGAGTGGCATTAAAATCAGTTCTAAAAAAGTGTAAAAGAAATGTTGGACAAGTACAACAATCGTCTAAACGGAAGTATATGAAGAAAAGCAGGAGGTATCCAGGAGGAAGAGCACCACGATACCTTTTGGCGAATCCGAATGTTCTTTCAAAGCGTAATCGCTAAAAACCGAGGGGGGAAAAGATGCCGAGAAGAAACAGATTCAGACGAGAGGGCCTGGTCTACTCGAGGGACTTCTAATGAGAAGACTGTACGTGCAAATTAGATGGTAAGAAGAATTCGTTCGACTATTTATTCCACGGTGAGACCGGTGATGTCTAAGACCGCCGTCTGCGGATCGGCCCGAGCCGTCTCGAACAGATGAGCATTTGATTTGCTCGCCGATGGAGGACGTGTTCATGACCTGCTTCGCTGGCGAGCACTCTAGTTCAGCATCTTTGCATTCTCGAAGCGTTGTTGGCAGGTTGACTCTTGCATTCTTCTTCGCTTCGATGCAGAAAGAAACACATCCAGAGATAATGTTTGAACTCTAGCTTCTTTGGGGGGGGGGGGAAAAACAAGGTTTTTTGAATCATCTCGACGCATTCTTCCATAAATGTTACGGCAACGCCGTGATTCTTTTATCTTGATCATCTCGCAATGCTGGGGAGAGTCATAAACTGTTCTAGGCTTTTAAAACCGATCTTGCAAGATGAAATCGCATGTAACGTTTCTTGGAGATGGCTGCCTCTAAACCTTTCAAAATGGCGACACGTTGATGCTGAGCATCGCGGCTTGAAAACACGCCTTTGTCGACTTCCCCTCATAAAAACCTTTTACTAGCGCCGGTTGTCTTGGCTTGTTCGTTCTACCTCTGGGTATGACGACCGTGACCGTACGGTAGGATTTCGACATCGTTTTTATTAAATTGGTATTTTACTGCGCCGCGTTCCTCCACCAATTTGCACGGTAGATTCCCTTGTAAACTCATTTTGCCCTAGAGCATTGAGAGATGATGAGACGGGTTGCGTGATTCAATTTTTTTTTTTTCTTTGTCTTCCCCTCTGCCCCGGGTCGTTTTTTGTTTATATAGACTTTTTTTTTCTTCCCCCCTCCATCTTCCTTCCTGCTATATAAAAGCAGCAACAGTATTTCCGGCTTTTTTGTTTCTTTTTCTGTGTGTGTGTGAGAGAGAGAGAGAGTAGGATGACGTATAATAAAGATTCTCCGTTCCGATCGGATTCGTTTACCGCACGGCGGCTTTTTTACTTCGTTGGTATTGCGAGGAATTTTGATACGCGGTGAAGATAAGGAACCTTTTCGATGTATGCGAATGCTGGATACCTGTCTATCGTATATCGCGACGTATTTGTTAGCTCCTAGCAGGCGTTTTTGCAATTCCGGTTTTCCAAAAATTGCTATTTGGGAATACGTCGTTCTACCCGCTTCGCTCTCGGCTTCGGATTTTTAATATAAGGACGATACGTCTACAATGACGAAAAATAAACGTTCTAAAAAACGGTGAAGCCAATCGACGCCTGGTTGTCGCAAGCGCTAAATCTTCGGCCCGGGCTTGGGCGAGCCTATCCGTTTCCGGTCAACGTTAACGTGGATGATGTAAATACGAGTCCGAAATAAAGTCGATTGATTCAGTCATTATACAGCGTTTTATGTTGAAAAAAGAGTGGTGACCAGGAGGATGAAGAGGAGGAGGAGAAGAAGGAAGAGGGGTGGAGCGGGGGGTAAAAAAAAAGGGACAAGAAACTGAAAAACTCGTAAAAAAAAGAATAGAGCGAGGCGGATGAAATTTTAATCGGGGGCAATGCAAACCAAATGCTTATGTAGAGGAAACCGCCGGCGGTGATTCCTCTGTTATTTACGTTCTCTAGCGACGCATTCTTTCGCGATCGAGTCAACTTTAACACCAATCGTCGTTTGGTGAAAGTATAGTCGGTGATCTTTATGAAACCGGATTACGATTTCTTTGTGTTCCATCCGCCCGGGCTTCTTAACCTGTCCATAAAATGTATTCGTTTGTTAGTCGACCACGGTGTGTTTGGAAAACCATCGAGGCCGAGAATGAATCGATTTTCGTTAGTAAACCGATTCATACCAACGGTCTTTGGACGATTAGCCTTTCTGCGGCCGATCAATGAAACCACGAGCAAGAGCGTATTCTACAATAGAGCTGGTGCACGCTTTGCAAACCGAATTCCTCTACTCCTGGAGTGGGATGCCGGTTCGATCAACCGCAAAAACGCGCTCCATGGATCCTTTGTTATTTACATCAAGCCGCCCACGATGTTTTGCGCTCGTTCAAAGACACGTGCACTGCGACAGTATGGCCTTGCCGCCAGCTGAAAAAGTTCCCGCAATCAGGAATGTGAAGAAGCGGGTGCTTTGTTCATGCTGGGCGCCAGTTAGCGGTTTGCAGGGAGCCAACATCAGCGCTAAGAAACCCGCTAGCAGGACATTTTCTACAAAAAAACCATCATCGCGAAGAATCGCATGTGCAAGAACGTCGCTAGTATGAAACGGTTTTGATACGCCCCCCGGAGCAGCTACTCGTAGGCGATCCCGTTTATATTCCAGAAACAGGGAGAAAATCGTAACAAAAGCGAAAAAAATCGTTTCGGGGTTAAAACGAGAAGAAGCAGAAGATGATGACCCTTTTACGCGTTCTTTTTCAGCTCGCTACGCGTTCCTTTTCCGGATGTGGATGATGATGATGTTAAACCTGTATCCTTGGGCGATTCGAAGGAAAACGGCCAAGTATGGTGCAGCCTTGAGAGATGAGTTGTAGAGAAGAAGAAGAACATGTTGAATGATGATGATGATGATGATGATGATAACCGAGGACGCCCCCCTATGGAAGGAAATGTTGGTAACGTGTAAGCTACCCGCTTGGCGCTGTTGTTTGTACTGATTCCTACTGCCTCCCGTTACGATTCTGGCACCACAGAAGGTTTTCGCGCCTCTGTTATACCTTAACTCGCGAGGCATCTTTTCCCAAGCAAAATCTACTTTTTGTTTCGCCTATGGGTAATTTGGACGATATGCAAAAACATGCTTACGATGAGAGAGCAACCGCAACGAAAACGACGTGTGGGGCGAACATACAACGAAGCCGTTACGTCTTTCGCGACCTCCTTCGAGACAAGACATTACCAAGCCATAATAAAATACAGCCGACGGATCCTAGCGGACCGATTCGGGGCTGATTCACTGACAGGACGATTTGAGGATCCTGGTGATCGGCGGCCACGGAATACGTTGAACATAAACGTCACCACTATTAATAAAGGGTTTGGAAACCGACGATGCACGAGCGTGGCTATGCTGATCGAGCGAGGGGGTTCCAGGTTGCGAATTTTCGGCCGAGGAGGCCTCGCTTAAAACCAACTCCTTAAGAGCCACATTATGAGTAGAATCTGCGCGGCACGTTAAATGCTGGGATGGACCGTTTGTCTTAGTTGGGATTGGCGACCGCTGCGTTGCTGACGGACGGTCCGCTTGAGTTACCTTCACTCAACAAAAACGGTTCAACAGGAATATTGGGGCGACGCGATGGAAAAAAACTGCGCAAATTGAGGGAGGTTTTTTGATATTAAACAATTTACCCTCAATGGAAACTGTGATGGACACACAGTACCCATGGTCCAACATCTGCAAATGTTTAACCATTTACGACGAGTTACAAGCGCCAGCAACAACAGCAAGAACTAGGAAGACGCTACTCTCTCGGCTACGGATCGGGCGGATGGTGCTCAGGTCTCCTTTTTGGCCTGAAGCCTACGACGACGGAACTAAGTCTCCCAACAAGTTTGAGACGAAAACGCGGCAAAACGTCTTCCTCTCCTTTCATACTGAAGCCGCGTTGGCGTCCTTGGTACGAAATCAAAGGTTCTAGCGGGCAGCTCCTGCAATTGAAGAGCACCGCGCTCGTGAAGACGTGGTTCGTTTATGCAGAGGTTTTCACGCACATCTTTCGCCGCCGCTTTTGACATTATCAATCGCAGCTGCAGCAAGAGAGGTAAGTCGTTCAAGTTTGGCTTGTTGGGCAGCCGAGAGCGCCAGGCTGTCTCGCTCCCCACAGATCATCCAGCGCATACTTGCAAGCATCACCAAAGTGGTCAGACTGGATAAGCTCGAGATGTTGTTCGGAAGATGCGTTCCTTTGTCGTCTCACTATCCGCATGTGGCCAGGAAACGATTTTGCTACACGCCCCTCGCTTTCCCCATGATGATCTCCACCTATTTTCTTCAGAAATTCGTGGCTGAAACCCAAAGGCGATTGGCGTTACGTAACGAACAAGCGAGCCTCGGGTTACGTGCTCGGGGTCGCGCGATGCAGCAATGCAGCAGGGAACGGAGCGACCTAGTCCGACGCAGTAGAATACGTGCGAGAAGCGGTTTTCTCAACGAAACCTTCGAAGGACTGATTCCGCCCCAGTCTCGGTACTGACGATGAAGTAAGTACTTGAGCATTTACCCGTCGCAACCTGGTGCTTCCGCTTCGTATCGACACCTTTGCGGTTTTGGAAAAACCCTTTATCATAAGGCCGGGAACGTCGCGCGGTGTTACAGAGGGCCGAAGAAATCGCGTTGTACGGATCGGAGTAGTACTTCGACCCCAGCGAATTTTGACGGGGACGCTTTCAATAACCGAACGTTCTCGATTAACTCTTGCCCTCTTACACGCGGGCTTGTACGCGCCCAATTACGATGGTGGTACGGTACGTGGGAGGACTACAGAACAGGTTCGCCAGAAGAAGAGGCGGATGGTCGATTACGCTAGTCTGGTATTTCATTACCGAACTGCTATTTTGCGGAAGACGCTCGCTTGAAAACGATTACCTGACGGAGAAAGGTTTGTGCATGAGTAGCTGTGGTCCGATTGGTTCATTTTACATGGATGTCGTATTTTAGTCCGGTTTAACGAAATCCTCATAAAAGCTTTTTAACGCGCCAGCGGCATATAAATTTTTTTCGAAAATAACAGAGAGTGGCTGGAAACTCCTCAGAAAGAAGAGATGTCTAGAAAGGCCGCCGCGTGCGAATTGGCGAAGGGTGTTGGCATACGCCGCGACTACGGTAAACCGGCGGCTTTTACAAACTTGAAAGAGTGTTTTTACATTTCTCTCCGCAAGAAAACACTAGGGAGTTTTCTTTAAATCCATTTTATCAACTGGCCGAGCGGACCGCGGAAGACCGGTACGCAAGAGTTCATGAACGCAAAACCATATCTGGCAGGACATCCTTGGCTGTTTACCGAGCCGCCAAAACATCGACAAAACGTTTGATGGCTCTGAGTAATTTAAAGAAAAAGAAAAAAACCGGCAAAAACAGCTGCACGACAACAATGACGAGGATGACGCCGATCGAAAGAAGAAGAAGAAGGAAGAGTCAGAACATGAAAACGACGATGCCTCGATGAGGAAAAACAAGAAGGACAATGAAGCAGTCAAAGACGCAGAAGTTAATAAAACGTTAATGAGGATGCCGACGACGACGAAGACGAAGAGCTATCCAGTTTATAAAACGATCTTCGATGATGCCGAGTCGCCGAGTAACGCCGCCAAGTCTCTCGGAAACGTGAGCGAAGAAGAAGAAGAAGAAGACCGATAATCTAAGAAGATGAAGAATAAGAAAGAAGAGAAGAAGAAGTAAGAAGAAGAAGAAACTAAATCGAGAAGACAGCGTAAAAGCGAAAAAAAAAGAAGGGCTCAAGAAGAACAGGATGGAAGAGAAGAAGAAGTAGAAGAAGTGATCGACACCGGCCCCGTGCCAAACACCGAAGAAAGAAAGACTCGATGACCGGGACGAGGATTAGTGTTGCGTTTTCCCCTTATTGCTGAGGTTCCCCCCTTTTTTTGTATTTCTTTCTCCATTCCCAATGTTTTCCCTTCTCAGGTGTTTTTTTCCCTCCCCCCTTACTGCTCCCCCCCCCCCCCGCTTTCCTGCCGTATAAAAGCGTTGGTAGATTTTTTCTGCCCATTTCCTCGCCGGGAAAGCTGTTGAATAAATTATGGCTTCATGTTACGTGCCGAAATTATTGGAGAGTTCGATCGGTGGGCTGCAAGGCCGTTTGCTGAGCTGCGAGTTTCGTCGAATTTATCAACGAACTCTCTGAGTAGCAGTTAGTTGTTTTGCGATAGTCTTGGCAGAGAGCAAATCGTGACTCGAATTTCTGCAGTTACGTGAAAGGCTCTACCAGACCTCGGTCCTCGAGACAAGTAGGAGATGGACGAGCGGATGATCCATAACGACAGGGGCCTATAATTCTTTGCATCTGTAGGACCGCCGCAAGGAGTTGGATTTCAAAGCGATATTTTACTCTTAGCGAATCATCGCATTCTCCCGGTAATCGGCGTTACTGATTTACGATTTCACCGACCGGCTCACCGTCGAGCTTGCGCCATTACGTATTATCGTCGTTTTACACGATCTTTTCGTGCTTCTAAGAAGAAGCGGCCCCGTTTCCAACGGAAAGGATGCAGCTCTTCCAAGAACCTGGATAGAGCCTTAGCTATTTTTGTGGTGAAGGGTACGCTTCGATACGGACGACGACGCGATGAGTTTGCAGGAAAATTCGCTCCGGTCAGTTTGTGGGCGATATTCGTTCCCTTTTTCTGAACGTCTTGCGGGCGACATATGGAATGGATTGCTACTGAAGAAGACCAGTTATCGCCTTTTCTACAGGCTAATCTATAGTACATTTTGCACATTCTAGAACCTTTTTCTCAAGAATCTCGCTTTAGAGTCGCCGAAGGGAACGCGATGTGGAAGAGTCCATACCCCAAATCGGCTTGCATTCATAAAAGCATATAGTTCCACCGTCACCTTACCCAAGATCAAGAGGGTTTAAATCCGCTCTCTGGCGAGCCTCCATGCGGCTTTCGGAACGCGTCGGCCTTGAAAAGAATGTTTGATCAGAGCGCTGGGAAGGAAAACGATCAATGAAGGAAAACGATGACATCGAAGCCTTATTCACAAGGCTTAGGAAAACGCGAACAAACATGCTGAAATTATTGCTGCGGGACGAGCATCGCCATACAAAGTGAATAATTTGACGCTGGAGTTATGGAGTCTCTCATTGCGAACGTTACACTATTAGACGCGTTCCCCGAGATCGCTCGCTGCATTCAGCTTCTCGCGAACCGAGACCAAATGGGACAAGTTTGATCGGAAGAGCTTTCGCACGCTCTTTCCCTTATTTTCGAGATGCCCGCGATTGACAGGGGACGTTCTTTAAAATGTTGAAGATGGTTGAGGAGGGAGGACAGGAGGATTGTGAGGATGGAGCGGCATTCTCCGCGATTTGGTGGTTATTACGGAAACGCGACTCTGTTCGATCGGCGCCGGCGACCCTGCATCGAGACGTGTACTGCTCTTTTATTAAGGACTCGTTCGGCTGTCGTGTCCATGAAATGTCCGTGTTTGATTGCATATGAGGATGTTGATGTGATGATGATGATGATGATTTTGTGATGAGTACTAGTTCAAAATCGCTTTTTTGATATAGGTCTGACTGGTTTGGCAAATAGACCATATCTAGTTAAGTCCAAATTGGTGGGTTCTGAAGGACTTCATCTTTTTTGTGAGGAAAACCTAGGTTATGGAAGGAAAAGAAAACATGTTTAATCACTCAAGCAATAGCAAGACTGTTTCCAAATGTAGTTAGTTATTAGATGGACCTTTGTGTCTATTCGATTTATTAGATTGAGACCTTTGCCTGTCCTATCTATATAATAAAGGAAACAATAAAGATTTCCAAACAAACTTTATTTGTCTTAAATTTCTGGGGACGTTGGGAATCTGTATTGTTCGTCGTCGTCATTTCCTTTCTTCTTCTTGTTCTTCTTGTTCCTTCTTCGTGTTTTCGGAGGTGCGTCGCCTCCGGGACTCGTAGAGTTTATCTTAGATCTTCGGTTTCTTTGCACTATGTACGATAGACCGAACCGTGCAGCAATCAACGATCGTTTCCGCTGTGCTCCTGATAATGTTGAATTCGACGTTGGAGAGCGTCGGGGCATCAAGTGTCCCATTTCGGGAAGATCCAACGATCCCCGGCGCGTCTCCAGAGCGCGGCCAGTTCATGAAATCGACCCTCGGACGACGTTTCGTTAGTTCTTCATGTTAAAAAAGGTAAGTCTGTCGAAAAATAATAATTTGACCCCGGCCTGCAAAACATCCGGTGGGGGTCGGACGAATAATGAAAGATGTTGTTGCGTTTATCGTGATTGGAATATTGGGGAGTGTTGGGGTTAACGGGTGCGGCGAACAGAACCAATCACTAAACGACCCTTGGAACGCCGCCCAGTGTTTTTTGCAGTTGTGCGCGTATGATGGCAGCGCTTAAGCGATCCAAAACCCCGACTCGACGGCGGGCAGGTTAACCTGTTCTTAATTGGAGGATGTTATGCAGGCAGGACTGGTATAAAAAAAGGTTAACCTTATGATGGCGTCCTACGTTACCGCCGTCAGTAAGTGATATCGGTTGTTTTAGGTTTAACGCCTCGGACGTAAGCCTTAAGCGTGTTCTTCCGCGTTAACGACCAACTTCTCCGCGTGCCTCAGTAACATTTCTTGAGGATATCCGAGCTCGTGGTAGGCCAATTCCTGGCGGATATTGTCAACCGCGGCGATCCAGGCAGTTTAAAAAAGGTTCTAGATGATAGTCTTTGTAACAGGTTGGGTCGATAGGCTTCCTCGCACAAACTGAGTTATGAAAAGATTAAATGATCGCCGCCCCCGGGAATGAAAATACAAATTTATTGAACAGTTTATCCGCGAGCTTTCCCCCATTGGACATACGTGTGTAATAAATTGTCCATATACTGCAAGGCTAGAATCTCGTAACCCTTCTTTAAATTGCCGGTGTTGGGGCTCCTAAATATACAAGGCAACTGGTTCGTTAAGCTGTCTCTCATCTTGGCGAACGTGTAGGAAGCGCGAGTTTCAAAGGGTCCTCGAATATACCCTTGCAATGGTAGGACGTTATCGTCGGCGTCGTCGTTCTTAGGCAAACGATGGTTTAGTTCTCTCCCGCAAAGAATCTATGAGAACGGAAAGCGTTTGCAACATGGGTCATCCCCCCATCCCCGTTGTCACTTCTTCTTCTTCTTCTTCTCCGTTGCCATTCACACGCGGAGACCGGTTCGTTCCAGAAATGCCGTGGTCTTCTCTAGGGACGCCACCGTGCCGTACAGCTTGTCCTTGACGGTGGTAGGCTCTGGCCACAGCTCTTCTCTCAGCCGTCGGAAGTTCCCGCATTCCTGTAGTATGTGGGGCGTGTCCTGTTCAGCCTCTCCACAGGACACATTGGGGATGGCACAACCTTGAGTTTCGAATGGAGGTGTTTATTTAGTCTGTTGTGCCTGGTTCGCAGCTGAAGAGGTGACCTGCTCTGGTCTGCAAGCAGGTGGAGGCTGTCATTCTGTGCCGGAGTTCGAAACAGAGCTTTGGTAATGGCATTCAGCTCTGCAAGGGTTACCGCGTTATCTTCCTGCTCTTTTGCGGCGCCCTGTTTGGCCATCTCATCTGCTTTTTCGTTTCCCTCAATGCCGCAGTGTGAGGGGATCCACTGAAGCACTGTTCGAAGACTCTTGATGTTGTTCAGTCCCTTCTTCAATGAGGGTAGCCTGTCACTGTTGTAGGCTTGAAGGACAGACAGAGCGTCTATTAGAAAGACAACCTGGATGTTGTGGTCTGCTCTTGTGGCGATGGTGTGTGCTGCCTGTGTGAGAGCGTCAACTTCCGCCTTGTAGTTGGTACAATGAAGGCCTGTCTGTAGCGCCTCTTCTGCCCGTTCTCCACTGGGGTATTGGATGTAGACCCCGGCTCCTCCATTTTTAACGGCATTGGTGGCAGAGCCGTCTGTGTATACCCTGATCCAGGAATCTGCGGGGTATCTTTCTTCCAACATTGCCAGTGTTAGGGTCTTCAGCACTTGGTCATCATACTGTTGATATGGGGAATGGTTGTGATGACAGTGATGTTGTTTTCTCTGTCTTCCCAGGGTGGTGCGTCAGGAGAAGGAGAGGGGTATGACCTGTTTTGGGAGGATATCTTGGTATTTTTGGGTCAGGGCCCTAGACTCCACAGCAAAGCTTGATCTTTTTAGCCTGCGTGAGGATGGTGCTTGGAGTCGGTCTTTCATTGGGTGGTTCTGTGAGCACCTGAACTTGTTGGCCTGGGTCATTGCCTTTTGCTGTCTCCTGCTGGAGAGCGGTGGAATGCTTGATGTTTATTCCATCTTCTGAATTGGCGTGGTCTTCATGGCACCAGTAATGATACGCAGTGCCTGGTTTTGGACTTTGTCCAGGGTCTGCAGGTGTGTCTTGGCAGCTGTCATCCAAGACGTGGACCCGTACTCAAGGTGTGGTCTTACTGAACCCTGGTACACTGACTTCAGGATCTTGTCAGTTGCGCCCCATGTGGTTCCAGCCAGTTTCCTCATTATGTTCAGCTTCCTTCTGGCTTTCCCCTCTGCCCGGTTGATATGAGGTTTCCAGGTCATTCTCTTGTCAAAGGTAACACCAAGGTATTTTTTGCTGGTCTTCATACCTTAGTGTGGCGTTTCCTAGGGTGAGTTTTCCAGGCTTGGCTTTGGGGATAGCGTGAAAAGAGTGGCAGTTGACTTCTCCCTGTTGATAGTTACGCACCAGCTTTCAGCCCATGCTGCAACATTCTCCAGGCGATCCGCATCCTATAAGTTGCTGTTGTTGCATACTCTTCACAGCACCAGAGCACCAGGTCGTCTGCATATAGCGCCGCGTGGACACCTCTTGGTAGTTCTGCTACAATGTCGTTGATAAAGAGTATGAACAAAGAGGGGAGAGGACGCCTCCCTGGGGAACTCCCCGTCTCAGCAACACCTTTTGGCCACAGCGGCCGTCTACGACACTCTGGCTCTTCGGTTGTGTAGGTACGACTTGGTCCACTGATACATATTGCCACTGATGCCGCAACGCAGAAGCTTCACAGGAGACGTCTTTCCAGACCTTGTCAAACGCTTTCTGTAGGTCAATAAAGACCGCCAGGGCTGCCTTCTGGGCCTGGAAAGCATCCTCTATGACCTGTGAGAGGTGTGTGGTTTGGTCTTCGGTACTTTTATACTGTCTGAAGCCAGCTTGCTCAGGGACAATGATGCTCTCTGTCTCCAGGTAAAGTTGAAGGCGCTGGTTGATAATGCGTTCCAGGGTCTACAGACACAGCTTGTTAGACTGATGGGACGGTAGCTTTGGGCTTTTTCTTTTGTTCTTGCCACGTTTGAGGATGGGTATCATTATGGCTTCTCGCCAGCACTGTGGAACTGGCCTTGCTTCCAGTGAGATTGAATATGTCCAGCAATTTCTGAAGCGCGATGTTTCCTAAGTGTTGAAGCATTTCATTCGTTATGGTGTCAGGTCCCGGAGACTTCTTTTTCTTCAACTTCTTAATGGCCTTCTTCATTTCCGCCAAGCTGATGTTAGTATGCATGGCATCTGGTACCTCTTTCTTTCCTGCTCTTCTTTCCCCTCTTCTTGTCGTATCTCTTTCTGCTGGTGCTGGCTTATGTTGATGTTACTCTCTGCAGCGTAAGCTCTTGCAAAGTTGTTGGCTGCGGCCCTTCCTGTAAGTGTGTTTCCTTCATCATCTAGGGTGATCTTCTGGCCACTGGTGCTTTCTTCATTCAGGGCCTTTGTCAATTTCCAAAGCTTTGTTGTGTCTTTCTCCATGTTAGGCTTGCTGTTTTCTCTCTCCAACTTCTTCTTTTGCTCTCTAACTTAGTCCGCAAGAATTTTGCTTTTCTTTCTTGGAGTTTGATGTTATTCTCCTGGCTGGGGTCGGTTTCAGCCTCTATCCTTGCTTCTGTGAGAGCGTCATGTGTCTTCTGTAGCTCACTCGTCCAGTAGGGGGTGTAGTCTGATCTCGTTACTACTATCATGCTCGCCACCATCGCCATCGCCGTCATCATCATTGGCGCGTCGTGATGTTCGGTTTGTAAAAATTTTTTGAGCCCGTACTAATACGCGTCGGTATAGTATTATTGTCAGGATTATCGTCACGGCGGGAATCGCGGTGCTGTTGCCTTTCATTTTCTTGCCTCGATTGGTTCTAGTGCCTCTTCCTTTTTTTGTAACTGCCCGTCCCTATCGAGAGTCGTCTTCGAGCA